>PVIR01003956.1:0-77373 GCA_004026965.1 Petromus typicus | reverse complement strand
TCTACTTTGAATGCCTAGTAGTATTTGATTAGATACTAACATTGTGAATTGTACTTTCTTGGGTGACGAATATTTTTTATTCCTGTTAATATTCTTGAACTGTTAAGAATAAAAGAAGCTACTTGGAAAGAGTTTTATTCTTTTAGGTCTTACTTTTAAAGTTGGTTTTGTGAAACTGGAACATTTATTTAGCCTAGGCCTGTTTCCTGCTGCCAAGGGAAATGTGAGTGGTTTTTCTCATCCTATGAATGATACAGACTAGGAACAGGTGCAGTCCAGGGCCCTGAGTGAGGGTGAGGTAGTTTTTCTGTTGAGGTGGGCTTTCTGAGATCCTCTGGTAACTTCCTCACATGGATGCACTTATGAGGACTCTGTTGAGTACTCAAGTGTGATCTAATGCAGATCTCTGGGATTTTCTTCCATTCTAGCCTTTTCCCTTCCTGTGAGCTGACTCGTCAGTTCCAGCCACCTTGGTGTCTTTGGAACTGTCGGGTCCTTGTGCCAACTCAGGAATTCTGTCAGGCATTGCCTGGCTTCTTCTCTCTGCACTGTTGCCTGAAAACCATCTTCAATTTGTTCCTCATCTCTTGGGAATCACTGTCTTGCATAACTTGGTGTCCAGTGGCTTGAGAATTGTGGTCTTATGCATTTCGTCTGGTGTTTTCTGGATTATTTCTGGTAGGGAAGGTAAATTGAATTCCTGCTCATCCATCTTGCTTGAAAGTAGACATCTCAAAATTAGGTTGCCTTATTCTTTCTGTATTCAACGTCACACTTTTTTAAAAAATTATATTTTAACCACTTATGGGTAAGTGAATTTCTTAGTATGTTTCCTACTTTTTAGTGCCTATAGATCTGCAGTGGACCGAGGGAATGGAGACCATAGAAAATAAAAGAGAGTAATAGCTCCCTTCCTTCCTTAAAACTCCCTTTTGCTCTTTTGATAAATTGTTGCTGTGCTCTGCCAGAGCTTCTGAATTTCTTTCAGGAAAGGACTCTAAAAAATTTCTATGAGTCTGCCACTCAAATATGCAGAGGAATTTATCAGTAAAATTGTCTTGATCTTTCTGCTTTAATCTATATGACTAAAACATTAACAAACATGGGAGGAGAAACATAATGAGGGGACTTGTCTTCTTGGACATTAAAATAAATCCATTGTAATATTGGAATGTTGGTACTAATATAGAGGATAAAATAGAATAGGCAGACTCATAAATATATCTGAATATTTAGCATACAAATGATAGTTCAGTGATAAGTTGTTTAGTAGGTGGTATTGGTAAAACTAACCAAATCACTGAAAAAAACAATTAAATTTCTTCCATATATCCTATACTCAGATAAGGTCTAAATAAGTTAAAGGTATGATTTTAAAAATATTAGAAGGAAATATGGGTAATTCACATGTTTTAGAGAAAGTCTGACACAAAGAGCTCAAACATAATGAAAACATTATGTATGGGCTAGGGATTTAGCTCAGTGGTTCTGGCACCTGCCTTGCAAGCGCAAGGACCCAGGTTCGATGCCTTGTTAACCACATACAATATTGGGTGTGGAGACTCACGCCCAGCAGCAACCAGCACCACAGACCACAGTGCCGGGCGTGGTGGCTCACGCCTGTAATCCCAGCACTCGGGAGGCAGAGGCCGGAGGATTGCTGTGATGGGAGTTTGAGGCTGAGCTCAGGGCCAGCCTGAACTACAAAGCGAGACCCTGTCTCAAAAAAAAAACAAAAACAAAAACAAATTTATATAATTACATAAAGATTTTATATCTTCTTTATGGCAAAAAAGATTATTATGAACAATTAAAACCCTTACTATATAAAGACTTCCTGTGAAGTAGTAAGACAAAACAGCAAGAAAAAAAAGGTGAATATTATACTAGAAAATGGACGAGGGTATGATTAAATAAGCCAAGTTAGAGGTAAAAATACTTTTAAAAAGTCTATTATTATTTTTTAAATGTTCTACTTCATAATAGTATGAATAGCTATCAATAACTGCTTAATTGACATTTCTGTTTGACTATGGCAAGTACTTTAACAGATTAGTTTAATTCTTTAAAAAGTAAGTTTTCCACTATCTTTATACATGGTCACCCAGTCATCCAACTATAAAATTCCTCCATTTATCATTTCTCAAGGAAGTAAATTATAATTAGCTAAAATCTGACTCTAGCTTATAGAGAAAATTACGTACTAGATATCACAAAGCTTATAGGCGGTAAATTGAGTTAAAATTTTTTAGGATAAAATAAGCAAAGTGAGCAACAAAGCAAATGTCTCTTAATTTTACAAATTCACTATTTCCTTTCAGAATATTTTAAGGATGCTTCAGAGAAAATGAAAAATGGTCTTATGTTTATAAGTTTGGTAAACCCGCGCTCAGGTAAGCTCCCTCCCATCCATCCCTGTCCTTTTCCTTTCTCTCCTTCCCTCTCCTCCTTTTCCCTTCTCATATGATGATAATTTTAATGTTTTTAAACATTGTGGTCAGTGTGTATACTTACTTGCCTCTGTGTCATCTTTCTGAATAGCTTTTAAAGTTAAACTGGCATCATGAGATGACAAAAGCAAGCTGATAATATTCTTAGTCTTCTCAGATAATTCATTTAACCTAAACATTTTTAAAGTTTCTTGTAATTTTTGAAGCACAGAACTTACCATTCATCAGAAATGTTGATAAATAAAACAGACATAAGGAAAATTTTTTGAGTTCTCTTTCTTTGTCTTTCTTAAACCAATTTTTCTCATTATATATTGAAAAGATTGATATTTTATTGGAAAACAGTGTTAGCTTTTTATATTCAGGGCATTATCAGTTTTATCTTAGGATTTTTAGGCAAAAATATTAAAATATATTCTAAATACATAGTGACAATGGTAGTGTTATTTATCCGTGTGTATTTTTTCCATTAATTTCTAGTTTTAAGTAGACCCCTACTTTTTACTCCACTTAAAAGTGATTAACCTATTCACTTCTTTATCAACTTTCGCTCTCCTAATCTTAATTGTTCCATACCTCGCAGATGAGAGCATTGTCCTAGTGACTGTTAACGATGAATAGTAGAAGTGATGAAGGCTGAGATGTAATATCCTGCTGGAGAGACATACAAATAGAAAGAATGAGAGAGGGTGAAAAAATTCTCACTTCTTCTAAATGTTCTTTTCCCCAAAGTGAAACTGAATGTAATTGCTCAGCTATATTGTTTAGAACTCTTAGTTATACATAAGCCTAGGTTGAGATAAGAAATACTACTTTGAAAAGTTTTAAATAGCAGTACAGGTTCTAAAACATTTAACAAAAGTACAGGTACAAAAGAAAATCTTCTAAAATTTGTTTTATCTAAATATCTATAGCCAACTAGAGAGCACGTTTGTATTTGGCAGTGAAAAAGAAAGGCTGACGTGTGGTGAGTGCGTGGGACAGTACGTGCTGGGAACTGTTAAAGGAGATTTACATGCATTCTCCGTTTTTAGTCCTTATAAAAAAACTGTGAGGTAGACTCAATATTGCTCCCTTTTACAGATGGGGAAACAGAAGTATTAAAAAGTTTTATTACATTGACTGGGGCATTAGCTCAGTGGTTTCGGTGCCTGCCTTGCAGGCACAAGTTCGTTAGTTCCATCCTCGATAATCATGTACCACAGTGCTGGGCATGGTGGCTCACACCTGTAATCCCAGCCCTTGGGAGGCAGAGGCAGGAGGATTGTTGTGAGTTCGAGGCTCGAACTACATACTGGGCTACATAGTGAGCTCAGGACCAGCCTGAACTACAAAGCGGGACCCTGTCTGAAAAAAAAAAAATGTTTACATAATCTCTCCAAGAGTGTATGCCCAGCATGTGCTGAAGACAGATTCAAACTCAGATTCCTTGACTCCAGATGTTGTGTTGTAGGTGTAAAAAAATTGTTTTTCATAGATTGAGGGGATAAACATGGAAATGTTCCCACATTTCACCCTCTTCTATCCCTCCCTATTTTTAATAAAAGAAAGAAACAAAAATCCATCCAGTTAAATGAGTTTTTATTCCTCCCTGTGGTCTGAAGTTATGTCCTCGCCTTTCTTACTTGGACAGCTTGTGGGTCAGAGGGGTTGGCCCTTTTCATCTCTGGCATGGAGATGGGGCCCATTTGCCAGCTCAGACCACCTGGCTGAAGTGTTAGATTTTGGTAGTTGAGGAATGGTTTTCTTCCTAGTCTGAGACAGTGAGACTCTTTGTAACAGTCAAGATAAAGGATTTGAGCTTTTATTTTTTTGGTTTAAATTCAGTGAAGAGTACAGAGCTGGAAAATAAGCATCTGTGTGTAATAGCCATTAGCTTTCCTTATAGTCCATCTGTATAGAGTGTATCTGTGCATGTTTATATTCGTATTAGGAACATTCCTCAGAACTGTTGGGTAGTCTTTTGATGTGTGTGAGTGTAAGTGTATGTGTGAGGAAACATAGAAATAAAAAACAGATTTGCCTTGCAGGGGAAGGAGCCATGTACTTGTTCAATGTGTGTCTAAAGCAGCTGTTCGAAATCAAAGTTTTCAAGGAAAAGCACCATTCCTGGTTTATAAATGATTCAGTTCAGTCAGGTAAGTGACAAGTGTATATATTCCCATTACTAAAAACATACTGTGGCTTTTCTGCCCTTCCCAGCTGGGGTTGTGGGACCATGCACCTGGCATGAAGTGTGCCAGGGGTGTGGCTCTCGGCAATTGGCAGTAGCAGAGAGTTTAACCAAGAAGAAGGAGAGATCGTTTGAACATTGTGTCATTACCTAATTTAGATGGTAAAATATTGTAACAATTCTGATTTGTCTCCTGAAATGCTCGTGCTCAGGCAGAAGGCAGGTTACCTTCTTACTGTGGAGAGACACGTTGTATTAACTGGAAATTCTTTCTTTTGAGGATCTTCATTATTTTTTTCTCTTTTTGTTTTCCGTTTTTATTTTTTACCTTTGCATGTCATAAAATCATATATAATGATTTTACTTCCTTGTGTGGAGTTGGTACAGTGTGCATAACATATCTCAATCTCTGTTCATTCCCTTTTGATTCCCTTCCTTCTCCCTCCCTCTATTTGTTGGTCCCTTTCTCGGGTGAAAAAATCTATCTCCCTTCTTCCTGTTATTAGCTGTCTTTTATTTTGCTCTCAATATCTGTCATCTTCACGTTTTTAACATATTCCTTGAAACTGGATACTGATATAGTTTCTAAATAGGGCACGCTATATAAACATTTAAAAAATACTTCACAATTTAAAAAATAGTGTTTTTACATTAAAAAAAAATTAGTATAGCAAAAGACACAATGATATTAATCCCCCTCTAAACAACCAAACCCAAAATTCTTGCTAGTTTTTGAAGCAGTTCTAGAAACCTTTTTTCTTAGGTGTCTTTTTGTGCTTTAGTGGTTGCTTTAATGTCTTGAATAGATTTAAAACATTTGCCTCTCATGGTCATTTTGACTTTCAGGAAGAGTCAGAAATTGCATGGTACTACTGGTCCTTGCAATGAAGGTGGATGAGGAAACACTGTAACATGCAGTCGGCCTTTCCTTTGGATGGCACTTAGCAGCAGCATCCACTTCATAAAGACACTCACAAAGGAGAACTTCCAGAACTGCTTCAGAAAGTGGCCAGAGGGATGGAACAAGTGTGTTTAAAGAAGGGAGAAATATTTTGAGAAGGATGAATGGCAATGAGTCTTTCATTGTAATATATTTTCTTTTTTAAACAATCATAGTGTTTCGATCTCCCTTGTGTAGCACCTCAACCTCCATACATACACGTACATATACCCTACCAGCTATACCTATGTGTATGAGAAATTTGAAGCAATTTTCCATTGCCAAGATGCAGTGGTGACTTGTGTACATCCTGACTGTTGGAAAGTTTGTATTGTTACTCTTAGCAGTGCATGAGTTGTTCATCAGGTATAGCATACTCACAGATTGTATAGCTCAATGACACAGAAATATCCCGTATTGGAAAGCAACGATTAACACATTCCCAAGGGGACTATACATGCTTGACTGTTCCATGTGCACTTGTACCGTTTGATGGGATTGTCCCCTGCTGCCTAATGGAAGTCAGACATGTGCCACTGGTGGTTTGAGCTCCTTAATGGGACGGTCAGTCAACCACATACACCAGTTGTTCAAGCCGGGAGGACACGTTAATCAGGTCTATTTTAGATGGTCTTCGTTGGTGCCAGCTGTATTTCTTTATTTGTTTTCTTTCTTTTTTAATATACTGCTTTCTTTAACAGTTTTGGGTTCTCAAGAAGATGATCTCCTTATATTCTCCACCATTGTCTTCATTTAAACTTAAAGAGCTATTTTGATGACTAGTCCCTGGAATATTGTTGTTAGACTTAGAAACCTGTTCTTAATTTTTGCGTATAATGGATCTTTCCTATAAAATGAGCTTAGAACTATAGATGTTATTTTCATGAACTTTTGTTTCTTTGGAATATTCAACTGTTGTCATAATATAAAATAACTTCCTTAATTTTTTTCTGCTTATTATGAAATCTGAGGTCACAACAGAAAATTTTATTTTATGATAGCTTTTTTTTTTGAGACAAGGTCTTGCTTTGTATGTAGTTTAGGCTGGCCCTTAGCTCAGCCTCAAACTCACAGCAATCCTCCTGGCTCTGCTTCCCGGGTGCTAGGATTACAGGTGTGGGCCACCACATCCGGCACTGTGATATGTGGTTCTGATTGCTGGCGGGCGTGACTCTCCATGCCCAGCATTATTGTTTGTGGTTACCGGGGATCAAACCCACGTCCTTGTACTTGCAAGGCAGGTGCCAGAACCACTGAGTTAAAAATCCCCAGCCCTACTATACCATTTTAATGCATGTTTCCTCATGTTCCTCATGTTCACAGTGGAAGGAAGTGGGGAGAAGACTGTATGAAAAATGATTTCTTGCTGGGTGTGGTGGCTCACACCTATAATCCCAGCACTTGGCAGGCAGAGGCAGGAGGATTGCTGTGAGTTCAAGGTTACCCTGGGCTACATAGTGAGTTCAGGGATAGTCTGAACTGCAAAGTGAGACCCTGCCTCAAAATAAAAAGAGAAAAGAAAAAGAAAAATGATTTCTTAAGAGAAAAAACAAATTGCTGGGGATTTAGCTCAAGTGGAACTGCACCTACCTTGGAAAAAAAAGAGGAAAAGCAAATTTTAAATTTTATTTTAATGTGTCACTCTGCTTTTCATGCAGGCATTTGAAGCTCTAGAGTAAAATCTTATGGAAGACATTCTGTCTTTTAAGTGGTATTGGTTGATCATGAAAGAATCTAGATTAAGTTAGTAACCTAAACACTTTGTAGAATCCGGGATATGAAAGAAAATGAGAACATTTCAACTGAAGCATCTCATACTATTTGTTAACCTAAGGGAAAGTACAATAAATTCCCCCTCCTTTTTTTTTTTTTTTTTTTTTGAGATATGGTCTTGCTTTGTTGTTCAGGTTGGTCCTGTACTCAGTATACAACTCAGGGTGGCCTTGAACTTGAAACACTCCTGCCTCAGCCTACCATGTGCTAGGATTGCAGGCATATGCCATCATGCCCAGGAGCAAATTCTTATATATGCTACTGAGTGGATAGATTTATAGGTGGGAGAAAGCTTCTGAATCTGGGATTGGTATGTTTTTCAACAAATGATTTTCACATTGAGATTAAGATAAAATGGCCAAGTTGTCTTTGTAAGCCATACAGTTCTTTGTGTTCTTTAATCTGCAGGAGGTCTCCTTCACTTTGCTACACCCATGGACCCTGTGTTTCTGCTTCTCCATTACCTCATAAAAGCTGGCAATGAGGTGAGCTTCCTTGTTTGGGGTATTTTGGAATAGATTGTTCTGCCTATTTTCTCGTCTCTCTTTTTCATACCTCCCCTTTTATTGGGTTATTGTAGAGAATGTGTATGGCGTGTGCTAACCTGGGTCACAACACTCACGCAGACCTGAGAAACAGTGCCATAATCCTGACCCAGTCCAACACTGCCCAGGAGCCCTACACGGCCTGTGACCCCCAGACTGCCCAGCTCCTCTTGCTGTTCGCCTTGATGGTTGATAAAGCCTGACAGTGAAAACTTTTATCATTATGTGCTTAGATAAGAAATGTCAAAAACTTGACCACAGGCTTTAAAAAAAGAAAGACTTATTTTCTTAAACTGGGGATGTCTAATAAACGTTCATTAATTAAACTATAGCTGAGACTTAATGAATCACAGATAGATAAAATTTACCTTTATAATATAAATAAAGAGTTTATGAATGATAATAGTTTCATCCAGTGGTTCGGAGACATATTGCCCTAAGGATATCTTTACACATAAAATTACTAAAGATTCTAAGGAGCTTATGTTCCTATGAATTTCGTCAACATTTACCGTGTAAGAAATTAAAACAGAAATTTAAAATTACAAGGCCATTCATTACCTGTTAACAACACATTTTGATGAACTAAACAAAATTTATTGATGTGTACCTCATTGTTATACCTATTTTCAAATCTATTAATATTAAGCTAGTGGATAACTAGATTGTCATACCCAAGTGTATATCCAGTAAGATCCCATACATTGTTTCAGTGGAAGTATGAAAAATATGTGGCTCCTTCCTATTTGAAAAGGAAGAAATTGTATAATAGCCTTTTTGGATCATTATAGATATTCTTTGATCTTATTTTAGAAATCAACAAGGAGTTGTTTCCTAAAGAAAAATCACAAAGTGGAATCTGAAACTTTGTCAGTGAACTTTCCATGATGCGTTACATTAAAATCCATTGATCTGTCTTGTATCTGTAATGCATAATTTTTACCCATGTATGATTTTATAATATCAAGCATTGATCATTCGAGAAATATTGGTGACTGAGTTATGCAGATCTTTTAGGTATTAACATATTTCATTTTACACACACACACACATATCCATTAATATTTTAGGTCATTTTCTGTTGCTATAATAGAATGCTTGAGACTGCTTCATAAATTTGTGGCTCTGGAGGATGAGAAATCCAAGAGCGTGGCACCCAGAAGGTCTTCATATTGCTTACACTCATGGTGGAAAGTACAAAGTTAAGCAGACACATATGGAAGAGAAAACACAAGGAATAGCCTTGCTGTGTAACACCCTGTTCTTGGAGTAGCTAATCCAGTCCTGGGAGACAGGCAATTCACTAGTAGTAGAAAGGAATTGATTTCTTTTACCAGTTCTTGTGCTATGGGGGATTTGTTCATGAAATCTTTCCCAAAACCAATGTCTTCAAGAGTTTTACCTAACCTGTTTTGTAGCAGGTTTAGTTGTCTGTTTTAATATTTAGGTCCCGAATCCATTTTGATTTTATTTTAGTACACGTTCAAAGAGCTAGGTCTAGCTTTAGTCTTTAGCAGGTTAAAGTCCAGTTTTTCCAGCACCATTTGTTAAAGAGGCTATCCTTCCTGCACTGAGGGTGTTTGGCTCCTTTGTCAAAAATCAGATAGCTTAGTGTGTCTGGAGTTGTTTCTGGGTCTTCTAATCGACTCCACTGGTCCTCGGGTCTGTTGCTTTGCCAGTACCATGCGGTTTTTATCACAGTGGCTTTGTAGTACAGTTTCAAGTTGGGGATCGTAATACCCCCCATCATGTCCTTTTTGCTTAGAATTGCTTTTGCTGTTCTAGGTCTTTTGTGATTCCAGATGAAGTTCTGAATTATTTTTTCTAGATCTGTGAAATATGGGAGTTCAATTGGGATTGCATTGAATCTGTATAGTAATTGTGGGAGTATAGCCATTTTGACAATATTGATTCTTCCAACCCAGGAACAAGGGATGTCTTTCCATTTTCTGGTATCTTCTTCTATCTCCTTTTTTAGAATGCTATAATTTTCACAGTAGAGGTCTTTCACCTCCTTCGTTAGATTAATTCCTAGATATTTCATTTTTTTGGCTGCTACTGTGAAGGGGTTTGATTCCCCAATTTCTTGCTCAGTGAATCTATTGTTTGTGTATATGAAGGCTAATGATTTTTGGTCATTAACCTTGTATCCAGCTACACTACTAAATTTGGCAATTAGGTCTAGCAGTCTCTTGGTTGAGTTTTTAGGATCCTCTAGATAGAGTATCATGTCATCAGCAAATAATGATAGTTTAACTTCTTCATTTCCTATATTTATTCCTTTTATTTCTTTGTCTTGCCTAATTGCTATGGCTAATATTTCCAGCACAATATTGAACAGAAGTGGTGAAAGTGGACATCCTTGTCTTGTACCTGATCTTAGTGGGAAAGGTTTCAGTTTTTGACCATTTAGGGTAATGCTGGCTGTTGGTTTCTCATAAATAGCTTTTATTAGTTTGAGATACAGACCATCTATTCCAATTTTCTGCAGGGTTTTGATCATAAATGGAAGTTGAACTTTGTCAGATGCTTTTTCCGCATCTATTGAGATGACCATATGGTTTTTGTTCTTGAGTCTGTTGATGTAGTGTATTACATTTATTGATTTACGTATGTTAAACCATCCCTGCATCCCTGGGATGAATCCAGCTTGGTCAGGGTGTATGATCTTCTTGATGACTCTCTGTATTCTGTTTGCTAGTATTTTGTTGAAGATTATTGCATCAATGTTCATTAGGGAGATTGGCCTGTAATTCTCTTTTTTGGTTGGGTCTTTCTCTGCTTTTGGGATCAAGGTAATGGTTGCTTCCAGAAATGAGTTCAGTAGCGCTGCTTCCCTTTTGATTTCATTGAAGAGTTTGAAGAGTAGTGGTGTTAACTCCTCTCTAAAAGTTTTGTAGAATTCAGCGGTGAAGCCATCCGGCCCAGGGCTTTTTTTTTGTAGGTAGGTAAATGGGATCTGATCCTATTGAGAGGTTTCTGCACAGTAAAAGAAACCACCAGCAAAGCGAAAAGTCAACCAACAATATGGGAAAGAATCTTTACCAGCCGTCTCTCAGACAAAGGGCTATTATCTAGAATATATAAAGAGCTCAAAAAAATCAATCCACCCAAATTTAAAGACCCAATTCAAAAATGGGCATCTGAAATGAACAGACACTTTTCAGAGGAAGAAGTAAGAACAGCTAAGAAGCATATGAAGAAATGCTCAACATCATTAGTCATTCAAGAGATGCAGATGAAAACAACACTGAGATTTCATCTCACTCCACATAGAATGGCTGCCATTTCAGATTCAGCTAACAGCAAATGTTGATGAGGCTGTGGAAAAGAAGGAACCCTTCTCCACTGTTGGTGGGACTGTAGACTCGTACAATCCCTGTGGAGATCAGTTTGGAGATTCCTCAAAAAGCTAGGATTGGAGGTCCCATTTGACCCGGCCATCGCCCTGCTAGGTATATACACAAAAGAATTAAAAGACTCATATCACAGTGACATATGTGCACCTACGTTTATAGCAGCTCACTTTGTGATTGCTAAATCTTGGAAACAACCCAAATGTCCATCAACTGGAGAATGGATCAAAAAGCTGTGGTTCTTCTACAGAATGGAGTATTACTCTGCCATAAAAAATGATAAGTTTGAATTATTTATACTTAAATGGATGTACCTTGAGGACATCCTCATAAGTGAAATACATAGGTCACAGATGTGTAAATATCGTATCTTTTCTCTGGTATGAGAAAATAAAGATATAAATGAGTTCTAGAATGTATATTCTATATTGTGAAATAGAAAACACTCAAAGCATAATGGAGTGAAGGGGGAAAAATAATGAGATTATAACAAAAAGAAAGGAAACAAAGTTTATGTATATGGGGGTGGGGGTGGTAGGGTGGGCAGGGTTATGGGAAAGAATGAGAATTAAGTTGTGTCATATACTGGTACAAATTCTCATTATTGAATGCAATCATGATGTATATATGTAATATACCAACGAAGATTGCAATTTAAATTAAAAAAAAAAAAAGAAAGGAATTGAACCATTATGAAGAATTCTACTTACACACTTCCCTCAGTCTCTGTGGCAATCAAATGCCACCAAATTGGTGATCAGTAAGTCAGATAATTATTATTTCCAGATGACATGATCATACTTGAAAATGTAATCTTAAATACTGAAATCTTGAATGTGTCCTGTGTTTATAAACAGGTGAATGAAGATAATAATATTCATAGCCAATGGAAGTACTACTCTGTCATGTCATAAGAAGGGATCAACTTGAGTCATTTGCAAGAAAATGGATGCACCATGCGACTTTAGTGTTAAGGAAATAAATCAAACGCAGAAGGTTTCTGTTATGTGAGAAACCCAAAGTATAAATACTTTAAAATAAGGAGCAAAATAAAAGATAAGGAAAAAGAGGAAATAAGGAAAATAAGGAAATAGATCTTTTGCAAATAGGGGGAAGACCAAGAAATAGAGAGAAAGGACAGGGAAAGGGCATGAAGGAGAGGAAAAATGGCATAGAAGCAAGATGTGTTGTATATCCCACTCCCCACAATGACTGCAATCATTATATACTGCAAACACATACTAAAAAGTATAAATTAAATTCCAGCATGAGTTGCAGACATACCGTAGCAGTTAATATCACCATTGATGTCAGAAAAAAATTTTAAGCATCATAAAGCTGATGTAGTAGAACAATTTTAAGTTTTCCTTACTTGTTCAAGTATTATCATTGGCTACAAGTCCTTTAGTGTTTCCTGTATGGTGAGAGACATTGTTCACATCCTGCCCAGCACCCATGTCTGAGTAGTGATCATTTCAGAGTTAGTTCCTCAAGTGACAGTGATGTCCACAAGGTAGCGCTGGCTCTGCTGGCCATTCAGTCGTATGGGAGCTTCTGCTGGAGGCAATGTTCATGCCTTTGTGTGAAGCAGAAACTAACTGTTTTAGCTAACTTTACTTCTATAAAACAAAGTGTTTTTTGAGATTTACACTCATGCTCAAAATTTAAGTACAATTAATTGCTTTTAATAATTGATCAACCAAATTCTTAAATCAAACTAGCATTTATAAAGCTGCAAACATGTAGGAGTAAAGGGTGTAGTGACTGCTAGGACAGTTTGATGACACCACCTGGACTCCAGATAAGGAGCCAGCAGTGTACCCATCATCGCCTTTGAATGGTCAGTGTGCTTATCAGCATGATAAAAATGCAGGTAGTGTCTTTGCAATATTATGAAAGTAATTTTGAGCCTGGGGACCCCAAGAAAGGGAGTAGAGGACCCTCAGGAATCCATCACCCACTGCGTGAAAATCTTTTGATTTTAAGAAATAAACATATCTTAATGAATTTAGAAAAATTTGGAATTTTGAGTTCTCGTGTTTGCATGTTATGAGTTCATCTTACTAGATCTGTAAATCAAATTCTTAAACTTTATTTTATAGATTAAATCAGTTTTAAATTGTTGCAAGTACTCAGTATTGACATTAACTTAAAACTTGAATTCATTCTTGCTCTTAATGCAGCTATCTTTTAAAATTCTCCACCTTTTCTGCCCTCTGCTCTGTGGGTTAGTGACATGTTCCTTCATTTAATCATATTTCCACTTACATGGAAGCTTACCAGATACTAGTGATGAGGCTCATCAGTCCTGTGTCTCTGAGGAAGAGAGATGGCTCTCATTACCACCAGGAAGACCTGGGAGAATTCAGGAAGGAAATTAGAAATTTTTGCTTGGCTCACATCTGAAGTGGTTTCTTTTTTTTTTTTTTTTAATTTATTTTTATTTATTTATTTATTTATTTTTTGGAGACAGGGTCTAGCTTTGTAGTTCAGTCTGGCCCTGAGCTCAGCCTCAAACTCACATCACAGCAATCCTCCTGCCTCTGCCTCCTGAGTGCTGGAATGACAGGCGTGAACCACCACGCCCGGCACTGTGGTATGTGGTACTGGTTGCTGCTGGGCATGAGTCTCCACACCCATAATGGTATGTGGTTGCTGGGGAATCGAATCCGGGCCCTTGTACTTGCAAAACAGGCGCCAGAACCACTGAGCTAACTCCCCAGCCCGTGAAGTGGTTTCTAAGATAAATTCAGAGGGAGAGAGAGAAGGACACCAACCAGCCTCTGTACATAAGGGTCACTTCTTTTGGTAATGTTTCTTCCTCTCCCTTTAGGATTGTAATCCGAGTGGATTAACCCTCATTCTGGCCCTTTGGGAACCTGTACATACTATGGAAGCTCAAGTTGACAAAGACAAAATGAACCAGAAGTGTGGCTCACTGTCAGGGTTGGCTTTTTTTTTAAACCATCTTACTTTCTCTTTTCAAGTTCCCGAAAGTAACACATGAAATGTTTGGTATTCCTCCCCTACCTTTTAGAAATGGTCATTTTTTTTTTTAATTAGTTAAAAATATATTTGACACTCTTTGGAGACTTGACCTTTTCTTTTTTAACACAACCCTTATTTTACCATCTGTAAATATTGATAAGAAATGGTAGGAAAAAACCTTGATTTCAGTGTTCTCACATTCTTCCAATAACAGATTTGCCACATCTGTCTTAAGATTTCTACTTTAAATCCATAGTCTTCCATGATCAACATTTTCAATATTTCATTGTTCTAAAATAATATTCTACTTTTTTGTAACCAGCTACCGCACAGATATAGACAATTACAGGGCCAGGGAGTTAGCTCAGTGGTTCTGGTGCCTATCTTGCAAGTGCAAAGCCCTGGGTTCGATCGCTGGTAACCACATTTAACAGTGCCAGGCGTGGTGGCTCACTCCTGTAATCCCAGCAGTTGGGAGGCGGAAGCAGGAGGATTGCTGTGAGTTCAAGGCTGAGTTCAGGGCCAGCCTGAACTACAAAAGTGAGACCTTGTCTCAGAAAAAAAAAAGGCAATTTCATAACTGGTGTCTGTTTTCTTTCCCCTTTTTTGTGTTAGTGGACCCTCACACAAACTATGCAAGTATTGTACCACTTTAATTATGTCCCCAGTCCATTTAATATTGTAAAAAAATATAAGAATGAGCCATGCTTGTTAACCTTAGCTACTCAAGAGACTGAGAGCAGGAATCAAATTCGAGGTCAGCCTGGGCAACTTAGCAAGACCTGGTCTCAGCAGTACAGTATAAAAGGGGCTGGGATGTAACTCACTGGTAGAACACTTGCATAGGTTGATGAACCTGTGATTTGAAAAATATGAGAAGATTAAAATTAAGGTTATTCCTACAATGTGTTAACCTAACAGAATGTAAGACAAACTAACATGTTTTCTATTGAAGGAAAAGATTTCACTGTTATAACCAGAGGAAGCTACATTTTCAGATGGAAAACTGATAAGACAGTTTCTCTGTCTTTACTAGGAGAGGAAAGTAAAAGCTGAACGTTGGCAGAACCATATCTCTTTTATGAAATCTGGCCTCCCTCAGTCAGATCAATACCTGTATTTAGACAAACTGCCTCCTCCTACAACAAGTTAAGAAACACAGTCCTTAAGTGGTCTGCATGTCTCGATCTTTGGCAGCCAAACCTTACTTACCTGGCTGCGCCTGTTCTCACTTGTCTGTGCCCTCTTTGAACTTAAACTTCTTCTTTTATTCTTGTCTATATTTAGAAATATTATCTGACCGCTCTGACTACTTTTGGGCTTTTCTTTTCTGTTGGGAATTTTTCTTTCTTCAGCCCTAGAATAAGGACAGGGAGACAGGTATGTGTCCTGTGCCTCGCCTGGATGTGTTCACGGCTTTGTGATCGATCGTCAGGATTTCTGCTCTGTGACCTTAGCTGGTACTTCATCAAATTGAATGGTTGGAACGGCCCTAGACATCTTGGCAAGCCTCTGTGGCTTCCTGTGCTTCTCTAAAGCTTTGTCAGACAGTGACTATACCCCTGAGGTAGATGGCATGCTGCTTGGAAGCCCTGTGCTCACAAGAGCTTCCTGGAAGGAATCCATCAGTCATAGATCTTATCCCACTTCAGAGGTTTCTAAAGTCTTGAACAGGGAGCTCTGAGTTAAGTTGAAAGATGGTTGAAATAGTAAGTATATCTTTTTAATTCTTTTTATGTGTGAGTTTCTTGACTGGAATGCTTACATTCTTACTGACCAAAGTGAGTTTTTTTTTTTTCAGGGAAAGTTTCAGCCTCTAGATCAAGTTGTGATGGATGACATATTTCCAAATTGCATCTTCTTGCTGAAACTTCCTGAACTTGAAAAGTTACTTGGTCATGTGACAGATGAAAAAGGTTTGTAATGTGGACCTCTGGAGTAGTGCTGCAGTTGATAGAAAGGCTGGGCCCTTTGTCTGAGAATGTAACCACTGAAAGACTTCCTGACTATAAGACTTATTGTTGCCTCTCTTTGTTTATTGATACATTATACATATACATAATAATAATGTTCATTACTTAGAATTTGTGCCTGTATATATCTTGCTTCTTTTTTTCTCCATTTCCTTTCAGTCTCCCTTCCCTTCCTTATTTACAAAAAGCTTTGTTTCCATTTTTCCTCCTGTTCTTTTTTTTTCTTGTGCCCTCTTTTCTTTCCTGTTCTTCCCATGTCTTGTCTCCCTTCTCATTTGAACATTTTCTCCCCATTTCCCAATATCTATTTTACATTTTAGTTGTTATTTACATTTTTAATTTCTCACATCAGAGAAAACAATTCGGTGTTTAACCATGTATGTCTGATTTATTTCACTTAAGAGTGGTCTCGAGGTGAGTCTATTAGCTAGAAATTCTTCAAGCTTATCTTTATGGCAGAGTATATTCCATTCTATGAAAAACAGCATCATTTGTCTATTCAATGGTTGATAGACATTTGGGCTATTTTCAAGATTCAGCTATTATAAACTGTGCTACTATAAACATGGGTGTGCATATATGCTATGGTATGATGTTTTGAATTCTTTCTGGAAGATACATAACTTTGAAGGGGAATAGCTAGATCAAATGTAATCTCTAGGGTTAGTTTTTTGAGGGATTTCCACACTGATATCCACAGTGGTTGCACCAGTCTACACTACCAACAGTGGAAAAAGGTTCCTTTTTTTCCCACAACTCTTCCCATGTTTGTTATTGGTTGACTTTTTGATAATAGCTAGTCATTCTGGAGTGAGATAGAATCTCAGTGTTATTTTAATTTGCATTTATCAAATAGCCAGTAATGCTGAGCATTTTTCATATATTTGCTGTTTCTGCTTCATCTGAGAAGTATCTGTTCATTTCAGATCCCCATATTTTGATAGGGTCTTTAAATTTGGGAGTTATGATTTTTTAAAAAATTCTTCATATATACTAGATATTAGTTCTTTGTGTGAGGAAATCTTTGCTGTTATTGATGCCAGGAGCATTTATTGAGCACCTTCTGAAAAACATATGTTGAATATTAGCACTAGGCTTTGAGAACAAGTAAGGCATTATCCCTTCCTTCAGTTTGCTTTGAGTCTGACTGTGGCTCATGGACATGTAGAACCATGTATTTCACCAGGCCTGGGTTGAGTGGGAAACACAAATGGGTGGGGATCTTTTGCTTTCTGAAGGCAGAAATTACCTCTGAAGTGTAGCCTTAGAGATGAGTCCAAGAAGAAGTATGAAAATGGCATGGATTTGTAGAAAAGATGGCCATCCATGGGAATTCTAAGGAACTCAGTATAGCTAGAGTATAGAATACCAAAGGAGGGATTTAGGCTGGTAAGGAAGGGCTAGAAAGACTGAACCAACAGATGAGAAGGGCCTTGTGTGCATCTGGGATTGACCTAATAATGAGACCATGTCTAAAATTTTTATTCAGACAGTGCTAAGTGAGAGGAATCCATTGGAGACGCCAAAGGCAGGTCTGTGGCACACTGCCGCAATCTAGCTGGAAGGTCATGGAAAGTCTGCACTTAGGAGATGGTGCTGGAAGGAAGCAACAGTTCTGTGATGGATCCAGCCACGTTAGTGACTGTAGATCACCTGCGATCAAGGAAAAAGAGGAGTCCAGAGTGGCCTCTGCGTTTTTACCTTGACCTAGAGGATTTCTTGGAGATAGGAAACTTGGACTAGGGTAGCAGGCTGGGAGGTGAGGTACATTTTAGAAATTATTTATATGAATTTTGAGAAAAGGAAGTAAGGCATGGAGGGTTATCGTGATTTCATAAGTCAAAAACACTGAGTAGGCCTAGCACTGCTGTCTCCAAAAGGCATCCAAGTAGTTTCAGGATTTATCTGGAAACAGTGTGGGGTTGAGAACAATAGACCCATAAGTAACGGCTCTTTAGGGTCACAGATGCTCACCTAACTATGTCAGTTTT
This sequence comes from Petromus typicus, assembly GCA_004026965.1. Classification (NCBI taxonomy): domain Eukaryota; kingdom Metazoa; phylum Chordata; class Mammalia; order Rodentia; family Petromuridae; genus Petromus; species Petromus typicus. The sequence continues at coordinate 59,184 of PVIR01003956.1, read as the reverse complement.
TCTGGGACAAAGAAAGTAGTTATTCTAAGACATTTAAGGTTAAGAGAACCTTGCTGGTTGCATTTCACATATGAGAGTTCTATTAAGTTTTGGCCACACTTGAGACTGCAGTTTGGATCTGAAGGATTGTAGCGTCCTCAAAGCAGTCCCATTGAATCATTTACTCAGGCTGAGTTTGGCAGGAGACAGCAGACTTCTTGTGAGTGACAAATGAAATAACCCATAACCATTTTTGAAATCTAAAGTAATGAAAAATTATAAGCATTTATATTTTTATCAACACAAATATGTAGTTAACTTATCTTCCAGAGTTCCACCATTATAAAAACAGTCACTTTAAAGCAAAACCCAGAGACCCAGATAAATAGTTTTTTAATAAACAGTATTTTTGTTACTTCAAGTCCAGATCTTATGTTTTAACCAAATTGTCTATGTATGTATGTATGTATGTACATATGTCTATATCTATCTGTCTGTCTATCTAATCTATATCAAGTCTTTAAAATCCTAGGGCTTGAAGTTTGCTTCATGTTTAAAAAATAGGAAGGCTAAGCAAAGTACTATAAATTAAATATCACACAGTGTATATACAGTGCCCCAGAAGTTTGACATTTTTCATAATCAGATTTTTTTTTTCTTAAGAACTGCAGCCTATAATGAACATGATGGGAAGTTTAACAACAAAACTATATCATTGTAAAACATTGAGGAGGAAAATAAATAATAAAATATTATGACATTTCCAAAATATTCTGCTGGAAGTTTTAGATAGTATCTTATATAAAAATAGAAATGTGGAGTTTTTATTTACTCCTATGTTGATCTCTTCTTAGAAATTAATTTCCCTTTAGGTGGCACAAGAGGGAGGCAAGAAAGGAGCAGCAGACAGTTCTCAGCCCTTGCAGGGGCTTCCTTCAATTTGCAGGCGCTGTTACAGTTCCCATTATCTTTTGGTGATTGTGTAGTGGACTGGCTGTTGATTTGAATTTATATTATTGTCCGTTTATAAATTAATGTTTGTTTGCATTCTGTTACTTATTTCTAGATTTTTAAGTTAGACAAATAAAAAAGGTAATATTTATGGCAGAGAGAATAAGCAAAAAAGAAAGCTGATTTTCTGGACTTCTATCCTTTTCTTAGGCATTTGCACAGATAAAACCTGAAATACTCAAATCTCTTTCTAGCTATTCTGATATTGAACTCTAGATGCACTCAGAAATGTATGTCGTGTTAGGGGTTAGGTCAAGTCTACTGGGTTTGTGAGAAGTGTCCCCTCTGGCCTTCTGATGAATACACCCAGCTGCAGTCAGTGGAGCGCCACACAGTGGAGGCCATGGCCTGTCCCCTTGTTTTATTAGAGATAGAACGCCGTATCTGTTTGTTAGCTTTGGGATACAGAGCACATTTCTGGCCGAACAACCTCACATGTAGAGGAGAGATGAACAGGGAGTCATGAACTTTCCCTTGACTGTAATACTCTACTTCTTCATATTCCAAATCAAAACTGCATTCCCCTGTCTAATGCAATTAACAGGAAAAGCCAGGAAAATTTACCTGATTGGATACTTCACGTGCAGTTGCCAAGTTTCTATCCCCAGGAGCTAGAGAGAAAAGGGACCATGTCAATTTCTTGGTTATGAGAAACACTGAGAAAGTAGACTTGAAAATATGCTCTAGGCAGTTTATTCAACAGTACATTGGGGAAATTCAAGTTTGTCAGCCCAATACCCAATTGCTGACCATATTATTTAATTGTAGATTTACTCTTATTGTATTTTTATTTTGTAAACTCAGTTTTTCCAGATGTTTGAGGCCAATTTTATAGGCACCAGACACATAAGGGAAAAAAACCCTTCCAGTAATATATTGTTGAACTCACTAATGCTCACAAATATTAAGTTGAGGACACACATAACATACTATGGTATTTGTCATAATTATGGGCAGTCTATGGTGTTTGTGAATACTTTAAACCTCCTTGCTTTTTGAAATCTGTAAATTTTGAAGCGAAAGTGCAGTTTATACACTGGGTCTTATGTAGAATTGTGGAATATACTGATCATCTTTGCAGAGATTGTGTAATACAGAAATAAATTCATAAATTTAAAAGCTTTCTAGAAAGAAAATTTGAGGCCCTGCTGGCTTCACTGATCAATTCTAATGTACTTTAAGGGAAAAACATAGTGCTCAAAGATAAATTGGTTTAAACTCTTTCAGGAAGTAGGTGAGAGAGCAATTTTATGAAACCAAAATTAACCCAGTATTACAATCAAAATTGTTGCAGGTAAACTAAAATAGTGTCCCTTGCTATCATCATACACTGAAAAATCCTTAACAAAGCATTGGAAAGTCAAATATTTAAAAATAAAATACATAAAACACAAGTGAAGTTTGTTGTAGGAGGAAAAAATTGGTGAACATTAGAAAATAAGAGTAATTAAATGTCTTTGTTGCAAGAGAAAAACTATATGGTCATCTCAATAGACACGACTAGCATTTGACAAAACCCAGCATGTAATTATTTCTAGGAATAGTCAGAACTCCTTCAATACAGTAAAAGAGAGTCCCTGTGTCAAATTTCTGTATCATTTCCAGTGTAAAAGACTTTTCCCCTGAGACAATCAAGAAGAGCAGCTCTTACTGCCTATAGTCAGCATTGTGGTAGAAATCTTAGTAGATTTTGTGACAATACATAAAAGGCCTACAAGTTGGAGAGTCAGTAGTAAAACTCTTCATGTGCTGTTGCTTACTTGCTTGGGATTTTGGACAATTTACTTAATGACACTTAAAGCCAGTCTTCTCAGAAGTGAGCAAATAGTGATTTTTACCTGAGACTCATTCTGACCGTGTATGAGAAAATGTGAAAAGTCTAAAGGAGCATTAACTTCCAGGGCTATCATTAAATATATATTACTAGTACTCACTGTTTTCTATGGAGCATGCAGGATTTATAAGTGTTGTATCATTTCATACTCAAACCTCTGATGAAACCTTCCCTTCACATGTGAGGAAATGAATTCTAGTAAGAGGGTCTCCTCAGGTCACAGTACATGTTGGGTGTGCATAAGTCCCAATGCACGCTGTGTTCCTTCCCTCTTACGTGACATTTCCAAAAGGAACGTGAGAGGCCCACCCAAAGGACTTGAAAGGTTGGGCCTAGGAAGGGAAACTGGCAGATTTTACTTCTTTCTGGAAATAGTAGGAGCCAGAGTGATGAACAGGAGACTGGCAGGGTTTCTTAGGAGAGATGTGAGCATTGAGGGTTTTTAGGAGAATCTTTGTGTCAGGTTTGAACGGGATGTTAGAAAGCCATCCAGCAAGGTACATTTATTGAGTACCAGTTGTGTGCTCCTAAATTGCCCTGATTTGTGTTTAGGGTGTGACATCATCTCCAGAAAAACTGAGTCCAGTCTTAGGGGCCTTGCTTCTGTGGTGAGCTGTTTGTGCAGGTAGTCCTGGCTCTTAAGAGAGCAGGGATCTTCATACTTCTAACAAAATACACATGCCACTGTCACTCCTTGTTATTCCAGTGACATTTTCTGAACGTGTGCAGAGGTCCAGCTCGTTCTCCATTCTTCCTAACCTCGCCTGCCGTGTTAACAACCTTAGGCTGAATGGGTGTGAAATGCATACACGCTAAGGCTGGGAACTTGCAGCCCCTTTCTCATGTGTGCCACTTAGAAGGCTGCACAGAACTGTCCTTGAATAAGCAATTTCCATTTGCTTGATAGGAAGAGAAAGAAAAACGACATTCCTTTGCATGGCTCGCAGGCAGTGAGTTTGGCTTTAGGGTTTCGGTGGTCATAAAAATTACTCCTGAGTGGCCATAAAGGAAGGTGGGAGAGCTGGCCCGGGTGATTGCACAGGAAGAAGAAACTCCGTGAATGAAAAGTGTTACAGAGGAAGTCCTGGTTTAATGATGTGGTATATAAGACTGGTTGAATTGTGAGGAAAGAAGTATAATTTATAGGAAATGGCAGTTTATCCCTACAGAAAGCCAGGTTGACCCTACTACAATCTAAATTCCCTTAACATAGCTGATTTTTATTGGCAATATGTTAAAAGAGAGGCATATTTGTGTTTTTTTATATTACACTAATCCCACCTGGCCAGCACTGAAGAGTTAACAAGATTTCTCTCCCTGATTATATACAGTAAATTTCATAAGTACGTACTTTCTGTTTCATTATTTTTCCCTTGAGAGTTACATTTTTAATTTAAAAAGGAAATATTTCATTAACCTTGAGGTAGGCTCAGAATTATTCAGAAAAAGTAAGATTGCTTAGCATGTTAATTTGCTTAGTTTTAAAGTGACCTTTTCAGCAGAGTTGTTTGTATAATTTGATTTCTTAACTTCTCACTTGGTGGTTGGAACACTTTTGAAATACTCAGACTCTGGAGCTTTTCTTAAATGTTTCAAGTATGCTGTCAGGTTTATCATTTGAGTTTTTCTAGAATAAAAACTTATGTAATATTTTTAAATTGTTAACTGATATATGATAGAACCTTAGTTCTTTTTTGTTTAACTTACTTTATTTTTTTTGTTTATTTTAACTTATTCCAGCAATAGACAACAAGAAATATTACAAGTACAGCAAAGAGAAGACATTAAAGTGGCTGGAAAAAAAGGTATGTATGGTACCTCTTGAGTGGCATCATAAGGAAAAAAAAAAATCAGAAAAGAAAGTAAGATTGAATCCAAAGACATCCTCTGTATGCAACGAAAAGAGGAAAACTATGGAGAGATCCAAAATTGAAAAGAAACTCAAGAATACTTTTTTTTTTTTTAACCTGAATTGTCCTTTCTTTCTGATCCCACCATTGGACAAAAGGGATGCATGCTGCTCAGTTAGTACAAGTTTGAGTCTTCCATGCCAGATAGCACCAGGATATTGGTGCTCTGAGCCCAGCAGCTGTCTTCTGGGATAATGCTACTCACGTATCCTGTGGTGAGCTGTTTGTGCAGGTAGCCCTGGCTCTAAAAGAGCAGGGATCCTCATACTTCTAACAAAATATTACATGCCACTGTACCTCCTTGTACTTCCTTGGCAAGGGAACGTGAGAGAGAGGTTTGTGGACTTGGAGGAAGTGTGTCTTAAGTACGTGGATGCTGAAGAGGAGACTTCCAGACAAACCTTGTATCTTTGAGGTTCTAAAACTTTAAGTTTATGTAAGATCTGGAGCTCCATTTTTTAAATCAAGTTAATAGATTGCTACCAATATCTCTCTTGGAATGGAACGAGATATATTGAATTAGGACAGGATAGAATGGTTGAAAACATGTCAGAGGTAAATATTAAGGCTAGTTCTATGAAATATATATTGAGATTTGTGTCTACATATTGGTTTGCAGTATATTTCTTAGTGTTGGTTATAGGGTTTTTACATTTGTTGTTGTTGATACAAGGAATTGAACTTAGGGTTGAACTCGCAATTGCCAGGGGTTGTGATTTAAAAAATAACCACCATCTTAAGAAAGCTGCTGGTTTAAGGATGTCATGTAATTTCACATCCATGGGGACATCTCACTAAATCAGATGAATAACAAAAATGTGGGACTAGTAGATGCTATTAATTATAATACTGTTTTCTAAGATTCTCTTGACTTTTGTATGTGAAAACCATATTTATTACCATGTGATGTTATGGATCTGGAAACAGACATGAACCTTATAGAGTTAACGCACAGGGTAGTGAAAAGATTGACAAAGGGCCATCATATTCCGCTCATAGTAGTGCTTGTAGTAGTCATATTCTAAAGCTTGGTATTTCAGTTTTGCTCTTAAGAGATGATAATACTGTGAATAGCAAAGCTAAGTTTATAGTTATGTTTCTCTGGAAGTAGGATTTTTTTTTTGTTTTGAAATTATTGCATGGAAGTTCAGAGTCCATTTCATGAGGGAAGTGCTGTTTTGTGCCCATTTCACAGAGGCTCAGAGGTTAAGTAAAGGATCCATGGTCACAGCAGACCCAAGCATCACGAGTCAGTGCTCTCAGTCAATCAGGGGTCAGTGTTACCCCTCATGTCATGTAGCTTCCAGGAAGTCCTTGTGTTGAGATCACCCAAAATGTGCTGTGGTCAAGACATCTCATCTTTTTTCTGTCTAGTGAAGATATTCATAGGTTCTCACATACTTCTTCCCCGATAATAAATTGATGGAGAGCCATCTGGAACAATGACAGATATCTGAAGTTAAATTGAAAACACCCTGTTCACACTTCTTGTGGTTACTTCCTAGGTTAATCAAACAGTGGCAGCGTTAAAAGCCAATCATGTCAATGTTGGTGCCCGGGTACAATCAGCTGCATTTTTCTCCAGTGACCAGATTTCTAGAGACAAGGACGGTATGTAAGTGGTTTTGTTAGAAGTGATTTTTGTCTGGGGATAAGTTGTTGAGGATCCAAATCTCATAATGGCACAGAACCTTCCTATTTTCGTCCATGTTCTTAGAGATCTTGGGGCAGGTATGTATCTTACTTCAGAATCGAGTAGTGTTTGCACTGTAGGTCACTTGTGTGATATTTCAAATGATACTTGAATTATTCATTCAGCGAGTAGTTATTTTGCACTAATAGTGACATCATACCTAAGACACCTGGCTGTCATTTTCCAACAATGTCATGTGTTAGGCCCTTGGCTATTTTGCCAGTGTTCAGATGTGATCTCTGATCTTCTGAAGAACTCTCACGAGAGCCAAGGCTGCCTCAGAAGTCAGCCAGCTGTTCAGTGGCAAGGCTGAGCCGATGCTAGAGCTTGTCCATTCTGAAGCCCACCCTTTTCACCTTTTTGTTGTACTTTTCTCTTGGCACAGGTTTCCAGAGGCTGCTTCTCTTTCCTCTTATCCTGAGGAAGCATGTGTTCTAAATAACACTAAGAATTTTGATTTTAGATGAACACTGACTCAGCTTTGGGAAAGGGTTAAGGTTTACTCTTCTGCTTTTTCCAGTGTAGTAGCCCCTCATTTTTAGATGTATAGTTGAATAAAAAGTTACATAATTCAACTGAAGTTCTCAAATGATGGGTTAGCAGTTATTCAGATCTTAAGCTCTAATTCAGTGTTTCCTTATGAGTTTACACAACTCCTGGGATCTGAATTTAACCAACAAAAATAAGCATGACAGTGACTTATTTGTGATTAGAGGTAATTGAGGCAGTCTTTGATTTGCAGAAATCTATTTTATGCCACCTTGCCTGTACACCTAGCTGGGGATAATGGCCAGCACACTTGCCATACCATGTTCATCAGTTGTCACTGTCTTTAACCCACATCAGCAAAAGAAGAGGAAGAAGAAATGAGTCAGATGGATGGATGGATGAACTTGTGGAGCTGTAGATTTCTAAAGTAGCAGAAGAGATGTTAGAGGCCAGACAAATCCCATTTTAAACTTCATAAACCTTAATCCTGATGCTGAGTGAGATGTTCTGCTCTGAGTCCAGTCCTTTCACCCAGATTGCACGTCTCTTGTTCCGAGCTGGGTCACACTGCCACTGAGTGACCCAGCTACAAAGAAAGTTCACCCTCTTCACCAGAGTTTGTTTCATGGATCTCTGGATTGGTGTGTTACCAAAAGAAGCAGTTGAACCATATCTTGACTTTCTTCAAATAGTTTTCTTTGTTTTTTCATGATTGACTAGATCATTACTGGCCTAGAACCCTGAGCACATTTCAAAAAGGACCCAGTGATAACTCTGAGTTCCACATAATAGTTAGAATCTCCTACTTGAGATTTTTGAGATCAATAATCCCCAGATATTCTGGGGATAATTCGAGGGTAATACTGAGGCACATTGTCATCTTAGCTTGAAAGTGGAACAAAAAGAAGGAAGGAAATAAATGTCGTAGCAGCACACCCAGAATCAGCTTTTACTATTTAGCTTTTTAGGTTAGTGTACACTGTGGCTATCCCTTCTCATATTTAAGTTTGATTGTCCCTCAGATTCTGTACACAATACTGGATTAAGGAACTACGTTTGGAAACAAATTTTATTGTCTTGTGTAACTGTATTTAATTCATAACAGAACTGTAGTATTGTACTGAGAATCCAAATGCTCTAGAAATAGTTGTACATTCCACGGAATAAGTTGTTCCTTATATTTTTAAAAGACATTTTATTAGCTTGGAAATACCTATATTTGAGGTGTGTAGAAAGCAAAGATCTAATAGAAATATATCGATTATTTCATTTTTATTTCTCTTATATGAGTATATTCCTTACTACTAGATGGTTAGATTTATTTTATATTGAAATAGACTTAGAAAAGACTAACCTTAAATATAACATAGATATCTAATATTGTAATAGTTCATTTTAAAATTTTATTTCTATTTTGGGGTCTCAGCTAAGAAATCAACTCTTGAGTTTTTGTTTTTACTGTCACTTGGTCATTTGGTGCTATCATCACACAATGTGCTATCATCATATCTTGGTGCTGTCCTGGGCCTTATATCTCATTGATTACATTTCTCTGCTACTGTGACAGACAGAGAAGTGTCTCCATTATATTAATGAGGCAACTAAGACTAGCACTTAAGTGGTTTCCTAAAACCATGTAGAATGAGAATTTGAACTTTGATCAGTTTGACTCTAAACCACTATTATTATTACTATTTTTTCTCTTTTACTCTGTATTCTCTTTCAGAGGATTTTATTCGTTATGCCCATGGTCTAATATCTGATTACATCCCTAAAGAATTGAGTAACGACTTGTCTAAATACTTAAAGTAAGTGTCATTTTTGTTCAGGCCTAATTGACAAGTGTCTTGTGCTTTCTGGTTTTTCCTGCAAGAGTTTTTCTATGACTTATTTTATCATTGTTTGTGATGAAAGATTATATTTGAACTATGTTGTATACTTGTGAATTGAAAATTATTTTTAATGAATATTGATTGAATGTATTGATTTGGTGGAAACTCTGATTACAGCAACTTTATATCCTTTATGATTTTATTTTTTCCCAGTAGCAGGGATCAAACTTAGGGCTTTGTGCTTGCGAGGTAGGCGCAGTACCATTGAGCTAAATCCCTGGCGCTCTTTTTTATAATTTTAGAGATAAAGTATGTTAAACTATTATTACCAGTGAAACTTCAGTTAACTTTATTCATTTGATTCTTTGTGATCATTTTATGAAAAGTTGGAAATAAAGTGGTAGATGACATGTAGAATAGTCTCAAAAATTACATTTTAAAGTTTTATGCCTGGTCTTCACTGTTATCATTAGATGTTCATTAAGTACCTTTATAATTCTGAGTACCTGGAATTTAAAGTCATTTGAAAAAAACTCCTTGAGAACGAAAATTATCCTAAATATGACTTGTATTTGTACTCCTTCCTTTATAAAAACTTTTTAATATAAGGATTTTACTCTTTTGTGGCATAACTTTATTCTTTTGTGGTTATGGGCATGATTTTAGCAAGTGTTATTAAGGTTATATGTGGATGATGATATAATACCTTTTTTTGGTCATTATACAATCCTATTTTCTTCTTTAATATGTAATAGAAAACAGTAGACATAGTTCTGTTTACAGCAAATTCCAAAAGTCCTACTTTAAAACAGTGAATATTGGTTTCTATAGTAAAGTGTGATAAAGCTTCTTAACAATCCTTCTGATTTATTGAGTGCTTGTCTTATTAGATAAAAGTTTTTGTAATCCATTATTTGTCTCGATCCTTTTACCTCCACTGAAATTTGTAATTTTAGGTTAAACTTCCCTTTAGTGAGAGAAAAGGTGAGGCTTACCTGGCTTTTGTCAATAGGTACAATAATTTTGACTTTTTTTTTTTTTTTTTTGAGACAGGGCCTCGCTTTGTAGTTCAGGCTGGCCCTGAGCTTAGTCGAACTCACAGCAGTCCTCCTGCCTCTGCCTCCTGAGTGCTGGGAATACAGGCATGAGCCACCATGCCCTGCAGTGTGGTATGTGGTACTGATTCCTGGCGGGTGTGAGTCACCACTCCCGATATTGTTGTATGTGGTTACTGGGGATCGAACCCAGGCCCTTGCCCTTGCAAGATAGATGCCAGAACCACTGAGCTGGATCCCTAGCCCTAATTTTCACTTTTTAATAAATGTTAGTGTCATTTATGAAGAACCATTCCAAAGTCAAAACACAAAGTTGAGGCTACAGACAAGCAACTCTGTTTCAACAATTAGTTCTAATTTTATTTTTCTGTTTGATAATTCCAACATAAGGAATTTAGTAAAATGAAGACTTTTTTATTTACAGAAGTTTATTTTTTACTCTGAAATAATGGAATGAGAAGATCTATGGAAGCAGTAGTACTAGAAAAGAAGGACTCACTGAATCTTAAATGGGCCCAGTCTCTGTATTTGCTTGTCTGTGAAAAACCATATCTGTGATTCTAATTTTTAAATTTCCTTAGGCTTCCAGAAACTTCAGCTCCAATGCCAAACCCTCCATCAAAGGTAAGGAATTGTGACTAAAATATCTTGGAGAAACATGGAAAAATACATTTTTGCCACATCAATTTTGAGTGTTTATTGTAGGGTAGATGGGACCCCTCGATAGGGTCAGAAAAGAGATATGGGCCCTTTCAACTCTGGGATCACCTTAATTATTGCAGTTGGTATGAAAGTTCTTCTATCAGCCTAGAAACAAATCAGTCAAGCAACTGGGTGAGGCTGTGCCCCAAGAGAGAGACCACCACCTTACCCCATCAGTACAGAACTGCTGGCCATACTCAGCAGTTACCAAGCTGTGGGCACCAGACTCCTCAGAGTAGTTTTATATTTTGTCGAGAAACTTTATTTTAGCTTTGCACTGTCATCTGACTCCTTGTTTCCATGTTGGAGAGAGACAAGCCCAGGAAAACTTACTGGTAGGCTGGTGATGCTGGGCATGACCCTAATGTATATTAAAGCATACATAGCCCATTTTGCATAGAGCAGTGGTGGTGACCCTGTGGCACACATGTTACAGCGGGCTTTTTTTATATCATTGAAAGCTATAAAAGGTTTAGTGGCACAGAGTAATGCCGTGTGGAATATATATTGTACTGGGCCTGTATTAATATTTTTTATTTTGTGGTGGTGAAATCACATTCATGTTTAGCAAGGTACTTCTATAAAAATATTATTAATATTCAGCATACCCATGACTTATAAATTGGATTAATTCCTAAAGGCTGGTTGTAGCTTAAGTTGATTGTAAGTCAGTATAACTGAATGTAGATGTTTAACCTGGGTACAAGCTGTAGATAACAAGAGGCAGAGGAATCTTCCATTAACCTCATTAACCCAAGCTGTTTGTATATCAAGCCAGTCGTAACTTGAGGGTCTACTGTATAATTAAAAAGGATTTTTTTGGTTATAGTTCTAGGGATGTACTAAAATACGTCCTCATCAATCTTTTAGTCTTTATTTTGAGCCAGGGTCTTACTAAGTTTCCCAGGCTAATTTGGAATTGATATCTTCCTGCCTTAGCCTTCTGATAGGATGAAAAGTATATACCACTGCACATGACTATAAAATCTCCTTGAATTGGGAAGATCACTTAATTTCATTAATCACCTAGAACACTTCATATACAACTAATATATTTTACCAGATCTAAGTGTCCCTGGACAAAGACATACAGGGCACAGTTTTTATAATATAATCCTTTGAATGACAGCCACATTTATTTACTGCATTTGAAATGATCAGGTTTCTATGTGATTGTCATATGCAGTTGAGAATCTTTCTTCTCTTTGAGACATTCTCAAACTGTCCTACAGTTTATGTCCATTTTCCATATCTAGAAACTAGAAAAGCTGGTGATAAACCATACTTAACTATCATACACCAAAGCATCACTCAGGCTAGGCCAGTGGTGGTGAACCTTTGGTACGTGTGTTGCAACACGCTGTTTGTGTCATTGAGAACTCTAAAAAGTTCTCCATCACTAGTCTGTGCCATATCACAGATGAGTAGGGAAATAACCATGGACATCACTGGCCAGTGAGGTCATTCTGCAGCCAGCAGAGGAACTGATGCAGTGAGATATGCTATGGGCACGTCCTGGATATTAAACAGCTTTCCTTCCTTGGCCTTCAGATGGCCAACATGCATCTTTGTGGAGGTGGTGCCAGCAGCGTCAAAACCCTGTACTACTTTGATTTTAGAAAAAGACAACAGAGAAAAAGTACAGGGGTCTTTGTTCAGGGCCATGTTCACAGATTATCAAGTAAGGTGCCTCTTTTATCTTCTTGAAAAAGAGCACTGGACAGAAATCAGTTGCCATGAGATCTAAAGAAGATCATTCCAAACCAGAAACGTGCTTCTAGTCCATTAATTTCTGACAGTAGCTGTAAGAGACAGAAAGAAAAATACTGACTTTGCTTTAAGTGAGTAGGTTGATACTCTGAAAAATGTTCTTTCTTATGTTTCTTCCTCTAAAAATTAAACATATTTCTTTTTTCTAAATCTTCCTTAGTGATTTAGAACACATCCATGAATTGATCTAAAACTTACTAAAAGTTTTTTCCTTTGATATGTTCTGGAATGATGAGTTTCATGTCTATTCTTCTTTCTACTTTTTTGTGTTATTTTAATTTCCAAGATCGATGTCATTTTGGTTTCATCATTTATGATTTAGATCGAGGGTCAGTGTACATTTTCTGTCAAGGCCAGAAAATACATATTTTAGGTTCCCTGAAGCAAATGGTCTCTGTTACACTCACTCAACTATGTTGTAGTGAGAAAACAGCCACAGACAATATATAAATGAATTAGCAGGGCCTTGGGTCTCATAAAATTTCATTTATAAATGGAAGGCCGGTTGGATTTGACCATCCAGCCATCATTTACCAAGCTTTTACTTATATCTCCTCATCTTATTCTTCCTAAGCCTCAGCCTCATCTTCTGAATTGTGTTACCGGCTTTTAGAGGTCTTTTCCTATTCTGTGTGTCTTCCTTGGGTTCAGGTACACATGGTAAAAACTCTGCTGTGTGGTGTACTGTAGTTTTAGCAAATGTACTCTGTGTCTTCTGCTAGCCTTCCTGTCTACTTCCAGGATTTGATTTTATAGTGATGCGCTTGATTGTTTTTAGGGAATATCTTCTAGCATCAAGAAATATCTTTGCATCTGGCCATAATGGACAGCATGAAGCTGACCATCCTTAGTATGTATTTTTACATCGTTTTTCCTTACTAGTCTGCTGAAGCTAAAGCTATGCTTACCTCTTACCTCCTTCAGTCTCTTGATTTTTATTGTCTCTGTCAGCTAGCAGAGTTAAATACAACCAATAGGTTTGGAAACATTCCCCCTACAAACCATTTGTAAGAGCGATGAGACGAGGCCTAACATTAACTCTTACTTTCCTCTTTGTTGTTCTTGGTCCAGAATCCATCTGATCGTGCCTTCTATACCCTCCTTCTGAGCCACTTGTCCATTTCTGCTCACACTCCCCTAACCCTGATGATTTAATCTTTTAAATAATCAAAATATCTGTAACTGTTTCAGTCTTGTACTTTCCAAAATATTTAACAATGTGCCGGGCCTAGCATAAAAGGTAACTATATGAATTTTCTTTATAAAAACTCCTAATAAAAGAATCATGCTTATTAAATGTTTTATATTCATATAAGTAGTTTGACCTTATATATATATAAGTAGTTTGACCTTAAGTTTTAGCTATCGTGTCCCTAGATGAGTCCCTAGGGACAAGCCCTCTGTAGAGTTTTCCAGAGTTTGTATCTCTCTGACACACAAACAAGAGTAGAAAGATAGTGCAGAGCGAGAATAAATTTTATCAGCAGAAGAGATACAGAGCCAGTGAGGAGTGGGCAACCCTAGAGCTGTCTGTCTGGGACAGTGGTCCTGCTTTTGTGAGGTCGAGGTGGTGGAACATCGCTCTGGCGTAGCCATAACTAATTGGTTTGTTGGTAGGCTGCTACAGGAACTTGAGTAAATGATTGCAGTAATTAAAGTAGACAGTGTTACAAAAATAAAACTGTAGGTTGCCTGTGAGGTGCATTCTGTGAACACTGAAAGGTTGTTTTTGTCTTACTCTGGGATATGAGCCCATACCCTTTTTCTGACCCTACGTAAAGGGTTTCCATCTATCTGTCCACTCTGGTAAAGGATCATCCAACTGCTGTTGGGATTAAAGGGAACAATGGCGGTGGCTACTTAGGGCTAGAAGAGCGTACCAGTTAGGGTTGTGGATGAGAGCTGTCAGGATGTCGAGCTGATGGGCCACAGTGAAAAGGAGGAGCCATCACAGTTGGCTCTATCTTGAGGACTGTTTGTATCTTAACGGTATTGATTCAGTCTAAAATGAAGGGTGTAAGGCAGTTTAGTATAAAACGCTAAACATGCACAACAACAAGCTAATAACCGAGAGTCCCAAGAGGAGCAGGAGCCAGGTGGATATAGAAGGAAACTAGTTTTCAATCTGAGGGAAGACTAGAGTCACTAGCAGTTCTGTGGATCCTGGTTATGAAGCCACTTAGCATTGTCCAAAATTACATTAGTCAGAATCTCAACCTATTGAGAGCTGTTAATATGTGTCCATTGGGTTCCATTAAAAACTACACACTACACAAACAGGCTGAGGTAGGAGAATCACTGTGAGTTTGAGGCCAGCCTGGGCTCCATAGTGAGTTCAAAGCCAGCATGAACTACACAGCGAGACCCTGTATCCAAAAAAAAAATGAAAAAGAAAAAAGAAAAAAAACACCTCTCTGATGGGCTAGCATCCAGTCTAATATATGCTTGTGCCAGGGAGTCCAGGGATTATTAACTACCAGTTAACTGAGCAACTTCTGGCACAGTGGCAGTGAAGTTTGAGATTTATACTGAATTGGTCACTTCCATAGGTTAGTTCCATGAGGGCTGCTGTGAGTGCCATGATCTCTAGCATTTGAAGAGTGATGAGTTCCCTTTTATATCAAGAAAGTCTTCTTTTTCCCAGTGGTCCCTAACATCAAAAATGTTCCTGCACAGAGGTTGGGTTTAAAACCTGTGCACTATTTGGGAATGATCACACATGTATTAAGCCCCAGGTTCCTCTACTTTGATGGAGATAGAGGCACCATAATCCCCAAGATTGTATGGAGTCCCATCACGACTTGATCCTTTTCCATAAAATGGGAGTCTAGGATGAGCATAAAGAAGGGAACTTCTGGAAAAATTAGACCTCTCTAGAGAGAATGGCCATAGGGGAAGGAGGAATAAAAAGAGATTCTCAGGAATGTACCTGTAGGTGACCTCCAGGCCTGACATACTGTGTGATCACCATGAACCCATGAACCAGAGTATATACCATCTTGGGTCCCATCACAACTGGGCCATGTCAAGGTGTAGATAGCTCCAGGTGGATTAAAAACAGGTTGACGAGAAGCTGTTTGGGGAACTAGACCTTATCTTAGGAAGTAACATCAATCCAAAGTTGTTCCTTACCAGAGGACGACAGGCTTACTCAGCCCTCTTTTTTTATTGACCACTCCCATGACCAAAAATTTCCGCTTTCCCCACCCTGAGGTTGTCTTATTAAAATCAGAGTTGTCTGGTGGCCTAAATCCGGTTGACCAAGGGCACACCTTATGGAGCTGGTACAGGGATCCCAGTGAAAAGCCAGAAATGAGTTAGGACTGTTAAGAGGTCAGGAGGTAAAGTTAACTTATTAGGATCTGGTCCTAGGTATATGTGGATCCACGGTGGTGAAGTATTTGGGAATGGAAAGCAGACCTAACAGTAGGTATAGTCAGGAAGCAGAACTCCTGCCAACCATAGGAAAGTGTTGTTTTCTTAGGAAAGGATAGGGAGTGCCCTTCCCAGGGTTGGGGAGACTCTACCAAGGCCATGAGCAGTCAGCACGTGGTCGGTCCCTGTCACCAGAGAAGTGATTCCACCCTGAAGGTAGCAAACACTCAAACTGTAAAATTAACCAAATTCTCAATAAGATCCACTTTCCCACAAATACCCAGAACAGAGAATGTTTTAGATCCCTCCTTCTCCATTAAATGGCCTACTTACAAGTCTCATTGAGAAGTTAGCGATCTTTAGTGGACTTCCCTGATGTGTAAGTGGACCTGGCTGTTGCCTTAGAGGATGACAGAAAGCATTCGCTCTCTGTGTCTCCAGAAACAGTCCACAATTTCACCCAGGACTGGTCACATCCTGTCACCTTAACTACCGTAGTAGAAAGGATCGCCATGTAGGGACACTCACGTCAGGGTTGGTTTAGATCCTTGTCTAGAGTCTTGCCCAGACCAGAGTTCCAGGACTGAAAGTGGGGCTAGTGCAGTGGGTTCAGGATTTGTTTGCCTCCAGGCTGACAGAATTTGCTAAAACTAAGAATTTCACTTGGCTTCAGGCTCCCTGCTTCTCTCATGAACGAGGATGTCATTCCTAAGGAAGGCTTTCCCATGTAGAAGCTCAGTAGGAGACAACCCATGAAAATCTGGATGTATCTCTAGCCCATAAAAGGGCCACAGGTGGGATCTGTTTATAGGGGGGTCTTACATTCCTGTACCACCTTGGAAAGTCCCCTTTCGGTATCCCATTAGCCCATTATACCTGTTTTGATGACTGTGGTCTCCAGGAACAATGCAGATGGGTCTGTGGAGATGCCTTTAGTAACCTCAAAGCAAAAGGCAGGGCCTTTGTACTTTGGAGGCGACAAGGGACACTGAACCTTGGAATACTCTCAATGATGAGAACTCTGACCACCTGTTTTGTCATTTTGACCTGCAGGAGTAGGCCTCCATCTCACCCTGTGTGAGTGTCAGTCAGGACCAAGAGAAACTGGCTCTTGCAACCTCATGGCATATGAGGAAAATCAGACTGCCAGTCCTGACCTGATAAGCACCTCAGTACTATTCCTCCTACTGTTGGAGTTGGGCCTTTAGTGGGTTTGTCCTTATGCATATTTCAGAGCCCTCGATTAGAGGCTATACTATTGTTTTTAACTTAATTCCTTGGGGGGGGGGGCTTTGTAACCAGAGTAAAAGTATATTCATCATAAGATGTCCTTGATTATTTTCCAGATGAGGCAGCCCAGTAGAAAGAGGCACCCAGTGGGGGTAACACACCATCCCTGTTCCTGAGCTGGCACAATTTGTTGGTCAGAGTGTACAAGTGGACGAGTGGGCAACAGTATGAATGAGCACAGAAAGTAGCACGAGGTGTCAAGATGCAGCCACCTTGACTTGTCAGCTCTTTTATTTCCCAGACTAACAGGATCTTGTCCCTTTTGGTGTCCTACGCAGTATATAAATACTACTTTAAGAGGCGGGTGTATAGCATTGATCACTTGTAAGATCTCCAAAGCAGCTCCAAAGGAGTGATCCTTTTGAACTCAGCAGGCCTCATTCTTTCCACATAGCAACATGAAGATGCATAACGTGAAAGCGTACTTGGAGTTAGTATAAGCATTTACTCTGCAGCGTCCGGGCAGCCTGAGTAAGGACTATCATGAAAGCTTTAAAGAACTGTCTGGGTCAGTTGTCCCACTCCCATGAGGGCATTCTCAAAGGCAGAACGATCTTGGCTTCTGGGCACTAGGGGATACAGAAGAAGGCATTCTTCAGATCCAGGGTCAAAAACCAACTGGCTAAAGCTGAAATTTAGATCAACAAAGTATAGGGTTTAGGGACTACCCTGGTGCAGAAATGGGACTATTATAAAGGCAGGACAATTTCCCTCAGTCGTCCTTGTTTTATCAGTCATGGAATGATGGGTTTTGGTCTTTCTGTAACCTTCTAGCAAAGGGGATAGTATTTCTGGTAAGAGGAGTACATAGGATCTCTACAGTGAAAGAGAATAGGGGTAGCTTTCCACGCTTTTCCCACTGTGTATTCATCCATTCACCTAGCTGGGTCTACTATAATTCGTGGAGGGAGAAAGTTTACTGAGGGACTAGGTCCCAGAGGACATAGGACCTAGACTTTGGTTTTTGATAGTAAGTCTCTCTCTAGTAGTAGGGATCGAGTTTTGAGTATTATCAGAATGGAGTAAACAAAGTGGCATTCACTTTGCCACATAAGAGGTTGAGAAAACAGTCATGGGGTGTTTCAAGACTCCCTAAACTGTAGTGGTATGCATAGCACAAGGCTCAGGAAAGTAGGCAAAGACTGGAAAGCTGGCACCCAAGTCAGTGAGAAAATTGGCAGGTTGACCCACCAGAATCAAATCAGCCTGGGGCTCTGTAGGTTGGATTGGAATAAGGGGAGGCCTAAGTAAATGGCCCAAGGGGCCATCACTAAGAGGACATTCCTCCTTGGCATTCGTCATCCCAGTGATTACCTTAGCAAATGGGACAGGTCTGAAAGACTTGTATTAAGTCCCCCTGAAAGTCCCTAAGTTTGCAAACTGTTATGCCTCTCAGTCTGTTACAGAAGATATTAGTGGTCTCTCTAAGCAGGCCATCCAGCCCCACGTGACCTTGTTTGAGATCCACTGCCAACTTCAAGAGCTTGCTCTGACAGTCAGGGATTGATTGAGTCAGGGCTTATCCTTGATGAGGATTTCTCCAGCCACACTGTAAGGATTGATCAAGGTATACCTGGTCATTGCATTTTTAACTATTGTGAGAACATGGTGGGGAAGAAGTTCCTTTTCCCCTTGGTAGATTTGTCCCAATTTTACATAATTAACAGGCTCGCTCCCTTTAGTCCTTCTTTAATAAAGAAAATGAAAGTGTGCCACCTCTCCCAGCAGAGTCCCTTGATCCCACCATGACATATTTTAGGATTACCTGGATTCCAGTGGGAGCATAAACCCTTGATTCTCCTCCTCCTCTTTGAGTCCCAAGTGTGCTTGTAGTAAGCACTTCCAGCCCCGGTGGCAGAGCCCCAAACTCTGTCCTTTTCTCCCTGACTCAGGGTCTTACTGAGGTCACCTCCCCCTAGGCCATCTAAACAAGGACGTTTTACTCTTTCAAATGCTCTGATGTAGGCATCAGGATCTTCTGGTGGTGCGAAATGGTGAGACTGCTTGTGGCTTACATCTCTGAACACTGAAGAAGTTGTTTTTCTTTTAGCCTCTAAAGAGCCCTTATCTCTTTTCTGACCCTACCTATCCCTATGAAACTGTGAGTGTTTTAAAATCTAAATTATCAGTGAAGTAAATAATATCCGAGTGTTTACAATGACGTCTGTTGGAGAAGTATGTTACCACAGAGGAGAAACTAATGTCTTCCTGGCTTCTCACTCATTGACTTTTGAAAATATTATACCCGTTAGCATATGAGTTGTGTGTTCTGTTCCTGGCTGAAGATCCCTTTCTTGTAAAAATGTGAATCGCTTAGCCGTTCTCTGCTGTCTTAATTTAAGAGAAGCATAACCCTTGAGAAAGTTGCATTGTTTACTCTGATGGTTCATATGAGGTAAAGTCAGTCTTTTGCTTTTTTCAATTTATTTGCTAGAGGTTACTATTTAGCCAAAAGTTTTTTCTACAGTATGAGATAGGTTTCCAGGATGCCTCTCTGGATTTTACTGCAAAGAATTTTGAACATTTTAAGTAATTTAATCCCCTTGTGCTGTGTGACCTGTGAGATCTGTTAGCACTAACTTTTTCAGAACTTTGTTTAGCAAAGGCAGGGTTGTGAAGAGTGAAGTTAGGCACAGTTCTGTATTTCCCAAGGAGACGCATCTTGGCTCTTGTCAAGTTTGTGTCTCCAAAAAAAGTGTGAAGACCTATAAAAATCTGCATTGGCATCTCCATGCAGTGATTACTGCACACTCAATTCTCTGTGGTGAGCAATAAACTCCTTTATCCTGATTTGTACCTTGTACATGAGTGTGGCATGACTTCATCTATGATGTGATCATTAAAGCTACACTCCACCTCTGCCAGGATTCTCCCATGCCTTGGTACAAAATGCTCATGTGAATGGTAATAATGTTCCATGAAGTTCCACTTAGTCGCACTGGCCTGATGGAAAGAACCGTATAAGAATTTATATCTCCCCATCTCCTCCAGCCAGTGACTGTAGCTGTTCATGGCACCTTTCTGTGCTTCCCCCTTCACTGGCTGCCCCCTGCTCAAGTTTGTCCATATGTAGATAAAATGACACAGCTGAACTGAAAGGAAGAAAGGGTAGATACTACAAAAAGATGGTAAGAACAGGACCTGCTGCTCCTCTATCCACTAGGAGACAAGAAAGCATCGTGGCAGGTAAATGAAGTGGAGGTGTGCCTGAATACCTGGCTCCCTGAAACTCTCATCTTTGACTTCTCTGCTTTTACTCTCTAGCATCTCCTTGAAGTCTGTGGCCATCCAGATGCCTGCTGTGCATGGTGTATAGAGAGTGATCCTGGGTTTGTGATCCTGGGGGACTAGAAACTGGGTTTTATGTACCACCTACCCAGTGATAGCTCACCGTCACCAAGGCTACTTGAAAGTGGCCTGTGCCTTACTTGCTCCACTAGATAGTTGTCAGAATGTAGAAGAGTTTGTAAAAATTACTGACCGCTATGTGGGTCTGAATTACGTGTTTTTTAAAAGTGGATTGACATAGTGCCAGGGTGACATTTGACTCCACTTCACTACTCTAACATTGCAGAGACTTAAGATGTCAGATGAGCCTGTAGAAGCAAAAGAAGACTACACTAAGTTTAATACTAAAGATCTGAAGACTGAAAAGGTAGGTGCGACCAGGTCTGTGTAGTGGAGGACTGTACATCCTCCGTGGATGTAATGCGTATGTACATCCAGGAACAGTTGCACATTCTTGGAGTTTTATGTGAACTTGCTTTGTATTGTTCCCGGGAGACCAATATTGTATTTTTTGTTTTGTTTGTTCTTTCCTGTGCCCATCAGTTACACTTCTGAACGAATTGCAATGCACTGAAGTAAAATCAGCAGCTGTTTACTATCTTTTCATACTTTTTAAAGAACATTAAAAAGTACAGTGACTAAAAAAACATAGAAATTTATAACGCAGAGTTATTTGGAGTCAGATTTGGGAGAAAATATTTCTTTGTTAGAGGGAAAATGGCACAGCTATCTTTCCAGTCTGGGTCATCTTTTGAATATAATAGGGTTGTCTTTGTTTTCTCATAGAATGAATGAATAAGATGGTAAATTGATGTGAATTATTCATCATGTGTAATACAAGGCTGTAATTCTCCCTCTGACAATCGCTGTCTGTGTCAGTTGCATTGTTCATGTTATTACACTTAATGCACCCTCCAGAATTACACCCCTCAAGTAGACCATTGGTTGTAACATTCCACTCCTTAGATGGCGGCAGTTTTGTCTTAACATATTCTGTCTCTGAAGTCTGAATTCTGAATAGATATCAGAACTTTTTCACTCCTTTGTGAAGCATGATAGGAGCAGACGTTCACCTCCCTTAATGAACCCAGAGACATGCGTGGTCTTGTCTGATTTGCATTTATGATTTACAAGTGATACATTCATAACAGTTTTTCTCTTATTTTCATTAACAGAAAAGTAGCAAAATGACTGCTGCTCAGAAGGCTTTGGCCAAAGTTGACAAGAGTGGAATGAAAAGTATTGATGCCTTTTTTGGTGTAAAAAATAAAAGTAAAATTGAAAAGATTTGAAAATAAAATTAAAGCCAAAAAGAAAAAAAGAAAGCCAATTTGCTTTTTCCGTGCTCCATTTTCACCCTTCTTCTTCATGACTGTGCTTCCTAACTCTTGATCACCATCTTGGGAGGGTTCAGATTTCCTCGTGGCATCGATATTTTTGGATTTGATTTTTATGTTTCTGAACAAAATATGGGAAGTAATTGTATGGCTGTGACTTTTGTAGTCTGACTTAGTGAAAAGTAATCGAGTCAATGGAGTTAACATTGTATCACAGTATCCTCAATAAAATGACTCTTGACAACATTTGATTTTATTGTCCATTTTTAATGTAATTTTGCTTTACAGTAGCTTTAATAACATAATTTTTAATATATTGAGAGTAACAATAATAAAACTCAGATAAATTGCTACTTTTTGAAAGATGCTTTTTTTTGGTAAATATCTTATTTAATAATATGCTGTTTTTACTAATTCATGTTCTTTCTAGAAAATAGAAGAATAAAACCAAATCTGTAGTGCACTACGATCACTGGATTGGGTCTGTGAAGTCCCTGAGGCTGACATAAGTAATGCATCTGCCTTTTAAACATGAGTGTACAGGTCACTGCCTGACGTCAAGGAAAAATAATTTTTAGGACCTGCCAGTAAAAAAGACACAAGGAGTTTATTAGCGCATGCTCGAAGAATAGAGTATACAGGTGTTCAGAGAAGTGAGAACCTGTTACAGGCTGGAGTGGGGTACATTTAAGGGCTGTCTTCCAAATAGACCATCTAGGATGTGTGTTTTTACTGTCGGCTTCCAATATAAGTACAGCAGGTGTTTGAAGGTGAGCCGTGCTGCCCACCAGTGTCGTTGCTCTTTTAGCGTGGAAGAAGGACAGTTTGTAAGTGAAAAGGACAAGTCTAGTGCCTGGAATTCAGGGGTATTGTAAAAGAACTGTTAGGGAAAAAAATTTTTTTTGGAGTGAGTTTTCTAGAAGGGAAAACAGCTTGTCTTCAAATTATAGTTCTTAATTTTAAAGTCCCAATTTCTTTTGTCTATTTTTTTACCTATTTTTTATTTCTTTGTCCTACCTCACTACCTTTTCTTTACCCAGAGATAATTTGATAGACTTTCCTGTAATAAAAAAAAATTTAAAGGAATTACAATAGAAATTTTATCATCTTCATTTTGTATTTTCCTGAGCTACTATGTATTCTTTTTTCCTTTTCTTTTTTTTTTTTTTTTTAAGTTTTTTGAGACAGTGTCTCACTTTGTATTTAAGGCTGGCCCTGAATTCAGCCTGAAACTCACAGCAGTCCTCCTGCCTTTGCCTCCCAAGTGCTGGGATTACAGGCGTGAGCCACCACGCCCGGCACTGTGGTATGTGGTACTGATTGCTGGTGGGGGTGAGTCTCCACACCCAGTATTGTATGTGGTTACTGGGATTGAACTCCGGCTCAAGGCAGGTGACAGACCCACTGAGCTAAATCCCCACCCACTACTATATATTCTTTTTTTTTTTAATTGAAATCTTTATTTGTACATTACATATACACACCATGATTGCACTCAACAATGAGAATTTGTACCAGTATATAACAGAACTCAATTCTCATTTTTTCCCATAGCCCTACCCATCCTACCACCCCCACTCCCTATATACATAAACTTTGTTTCCTTTCTTTTTTGTTATAATCACAACCGTGTTAAAGAGCTGTCATTTTTGTTCTAATTTGTGATTTCTGTTGATGTCCTTTATCTTTAATTTCTGAAGTTAGTCATTGTTGATCTGATATCCAAGACGAAGAATAATCACGATATTTTTTTTAATACTTGGTTTCCTTAGTGGTTATATTGGTACTGGACATTTTTGTTACCAAATAACCTGTTGACCTCCATTTAGATGACTAAAGTCTTTCTCACTATTAAGCCGTGCTTGAGTTCCTGTAGTGAACCCGCCTGGCAGTCGGTGGAGGAGAGTGGATGTTCTCTGTAGGTTAGCCTTTCTCAAATCTAGTTTTTAATTAGGTTCTGTAGGTTTTCATCTAGTATTTCTATATCTGTATTCAAAACAATTTTGCTGTTAGGTCTTGACGTTAAAGTGATGGTAGGTGATTATCTTGTCAGTGTTCTAGAAGGATTTTTTCTACCCAGGAATATTCTGTCTGGAAAATTTGAAAATTATCAGAAGTAAAACTTTAGCAGGGTTGTGGTTATATTCTTCTGTTCTCATCCAATGTTTGTCTTACTTGACAATTTTGAAGAATACAGAACACTTACTTGGTGGAGTGTTTTGCATTGTCTAATGTTTTCTCCTGGTTAAATCCAAGTTATACTTTGAGCACCCACAGAAGGAATAATGTATGTTTCTGCACACATCATATCAAGTCAGTTTGTCGTAATGCCAGTCATACCAGCTCTTATCCCTCAGAGTGGTGCATGTAAACTTATAACTAAATTATTACTGTCTTTATAACTAATAAGTAACTTGTAGGTAAGTATTCTGGGACTTTGTAAGTATCCTATTCTGTATCCAACATTCACCTACTACTGTTAGTTTGTCTAATTCTGTCTTCTGTATTTATTGATGTTTAGGCAGCAAGTGTACTCATTGCTATTGTGATATCATTGCTTAATGTCCAAAGCTAGTGTTTGTATAAGTGTATGTGCATCTATGTACAATGTAGGCACATGCATGTACACTACACTCATGGAAACATTTTTTAAAATATAATTGTAAATCAGTGTCTTATGTGAATGTTGTTTTCTAAGTCCTCTTTTTAAGTTACAGAAGTTTACTTTTATTCTTGATAGACTCAGTTTTTAAAAAAATCATAAGCATTAAATTTTATCAAATAATTTTTATATATATTGAGATCATCAGAGAGTTTAATAAATGAATATCTTAATATTAGAATTGTAAAGAGTGACTTTTGAATATTAAACTACATACCTGCATTCCTGGGGGGCAAATATATCTATATCTATATCTATATATATCTATATATATCTATACACACACACACACACACACACATTATATATACACTGTATGTTACATTGCATATAATATATAAGATTATACTGTATGTACATATGATTATAATGATATTCTTTCCATGTACAGTAATGGGTTGTATTTCCTAATATTTGCTACAGATTTTTTGTCTGTTTGTGAACAGTGTTACTCTACAGTTTTTGTGTAATGATTTTGTCTTTTTTGGTGCCAGAGTGAAACTTTACCTCATAAAATGAGTTAGGAAGTATATCTTTTCGTAACCTGTCTTCTGAAAGAGTTTTGTAAGGTTGGTTTTGTTTCTTTCTTGTTTGTTGGACAGAATTCATCAATAAAACCATTTGGGTCAGGAATTTTTGTTCTGGAAAAGTTTTTACTTCTTCAATTTTTATAGTACATATAGAGTTATTCCAGTTTTTTCCCTTTTCTTTAGTTTTGGTAATGTATATCTTTTACGAAATAAATGAAAAATTCACCAATGGATTGTCTTTGAACGTAAAGTGCTTGGCTGCCATGTGGTAAAGCAATTTTGAAGGTTTCGTGGCTTTGTTGAATAGCTGGTTGTCACATACTATAACACAGGCTTGGATAACATTAATCATCTATTGCAACAAACCTGTATTTTAGTGAGACTCTTGGTGTTCTGGTTAAATGCAGCTTTCTTTTTGTTGGCATTCTCTGTGTTCTGCTATCTCAAATTGAGTTTCCCCCCTTTTAAAGATGCTCTCCAAGGATATTTATATTTTATTCATTTTGGCTAGGATTAGCTCATGTGCTTATCAGACTGGAACTGAGGTATGTGTACAGTGCAGGAAAGAGGTGCAGGTGGAAATGGTAAATTGTATAAAAACTAAAGGCAAAAAAAATGAAATGTGTCCATTCCCCTCTCTTACAAAATTCTTGACATAAGTTGTTCATATTTTTATTATCATCTTACTGCTTATACATCTATTGAAATATTCCTTTTTAAATGACTGATATTGGTCATTGATATCTCTTGTTTTCTTAACTAGCTCAGGTACCGTTTTTCATTTCCTCGTATCCATCCAAAGAAGCATTGTTTTCTGGCTTGTGTAATTTCTGAGGAATATCTGTAATGTCTTAGATTTCTTCCACTTTATAAAGTGTGTCCTTCCCCCTTTTTTTTTTTTTTTTTTAGATTTTTTCCATTCGTAGTACTTTTCATCAGTTGATTTTGATATATTAATAAGGTTTTCTTTGTGTTTATTTCATTTGGGGTTGGTTAATTCCCTGAATATTTGAGTTTCTAAGTTTTCATCAAATTTGGAAGAACTGGTAAACATTGCTTTAAATGTTTTTCTGTTCTTTTACCTTTACTCCTCACCTATAGAACTCCAGTTATATATATACTAGCCCACCAGACAGTGATCTTGACCCAAAATTTCTTCTCTTCTTCCTCTGTTTTATTCATTTTTTTAGTTAGTTTCATTGGCTTTGTTTTCAAGTTCATCATTTATTAACCTCAGTTTAGTGAATTTTTATTTCAACTATTATAATTTTAGTTCTGGATGTTCCATTTGGTTGTCTTCCAGTTTTGTGTTTTTTTTTTTTTCTTTGAAATCACATTATAGTTAAAATACCTGTATAAATTTCTACTTCTTCTTTCACTATTGTCATTTCTACCTCTGTTTTTCTTTTATTATTTGAAAATTATTTTAGGCTTATAAGTTGCAAAAGCAGTAAAGAGTTCTTCCACCCCTCTTCTCCGTATTAACACTTTATATAACCATAGTAAATTGGTGAAAAACGGAACTTGTATAAAGATACAACTATTAGTTAATCTGTGACATTATTGAAGGTGTACCCTTGTCTTCATACTATCATTTTTCTGTTCCAGAATCTAATGTATAGTCTTATATTACATTTAATTGTCATACCTACTCAGTATTTTCTAATTTGTGAGGGATTGTTCAATATTCCTATCAGTGATCTTCTCACACTTTTGCCAGTATTGGTTATTTTATAAAATGTGGCTTAGTTTCCAAGATAGCTAGAAACTGCACTAAGATCCCATTTTTCACGTGACCATTTCATAATATGACTAACAATCAGGAATACCAAATACTGCAAGGGACTTATGTGCATGGCACTGGTCTAATACTTTATGTATAATTAATATTATGTGCTTGGCACTGGTCTAATACTTTATGTATAATTAATATTAATAATTCATTAATCAGTACAGCAGCCACAGTTGCAGAGCAAAGTGTAACTGGAGCCAGGAAATTGACACCAACCCGGAGGACAAAAAATAAGAGAAAAGGCTACTCAAGCACTTTCATTATCATCCCTGTGGGAGACTGGCCTCTTAGTAGTAAGAGTATTCACTGGGAGAACATTGAGTACATGACTGGCAGACAGTTGAGTACTCAGTATCCACACTAGTTGAAACAAGTGCTTTTTCCAAGGAAAAAGTCAAATTTTTATCCATCATGGCCTTTCAAAATGCGTGAGCTCTTTTCTGGCCTTCCTTTTGATCTTTGAATTTGCCAAGTTCTTTCTACGCTGCTGCCTTTCTGTGACTATATACTCTTCCTGTGTCTGTACTCCTTCCTCCATCTCTTCATGTGACTGGTTCTGTCTTGCTATTTTCATTTATTCCTAAAGTCATTTTTTTCAGAGACCCAGTTCACTGACCTTGCTCCCTTGCCTCACCACCCTCTTGCTAGCCGCCTTCCATCGCGTTTTCCCACTTCCCTCTCCCTGTCGGACCCTGCCTGACTGGTTCACGGTCCATACGCAGCACCTAACTTGGGACAGCAGAGAGATATTTGTTGCATGAGAGAATTAACCAACAGATCAATTCATCCATATTGGGCACCAAGATAAATGTTCTGTAGTACATCATTGGCGTCCTCAACAGCCTCAGAGCTGAACTTTGAATGCAAGATCCAATCTGGGAATGGGTTTTCTATGGTACTCTAGTATTAGAAACTCAAAGAAATATTTATAAACTAATTCAAAATGTGTGGACCTTACACTTGCATTTGAATTATTCTGGTCCTTATATGAAGTAGAATCTAATCTATACATAAATGTGTGGCTATACTAATGTAAGTAAATTTACTTTTATATGGCATTTAGAGATTATATCAAGCCAGCAACCTAAATTATTGAGATATTATTATAAAATATTTGTTTTCCTAAGAGATTTAAGTAGGTGCTTACATCATGATTTAGCCATGTTTAAGTGGGAATATGGAAAATCAAACATTTAATTTTCTTGCATATTTGGCTACCTTTGAGTCCAAGTTGAAGATCCTGATCTCTCTTGTAATGTGCATCATTAATCTAGAGTTAGATAGTAATTGAAAAATTCCAAACAGGAATAAATATATATGCCTGTGTACATGCATATACATCCATTCTTCTTTTAAAAGAATTTCCAGTAAGACCCATTTTAGATTTTACTCTACCCACATTAAAATACTTTAACTTACTAAACTCCTTTGGCTGTTCTCTTAAATCATGTTTCTGTTTGATTAATGTTTTGAATTTGGGAAAGCTTCAAACATTTCTGCAAATGTAAAACCACTTGAATATACACAAACAGCCTCTATCTTTTTTATCAGATCATAACACTTCTGAAACTGATCCCAGGGTACCAACAATTCTTCCTCTTGAATATCTAATTTATCTTCAATTAAATTATTCTGTGCTCTCTGCTCTCAGCTCTGTTCATCTTTCAAAATTTATGTTTTGTTCTGCGTGCTCCAGGAGACCCACCAGTACTGGTTTAGGTGGTTGTCCAGGGGAATTATACCTTGTTGATTCTGGCCTATTTCATAATGTGCAGCCCATGCCTAGAATTGCATTTCTTTTTTTAATTTTAGGGCTTTCATAATACCCAAAGGCGATCCAGAAGTGAGAAACTAAAGTGTACCTATTTAACTAAATATGCAATGTTATTTGTTTTGTATATAAACTTGTGACAATGATAAACAGAAACTTGAATTTTTTAAAGTATAAATCAGATGTTTCAAATCATCACCCATTTTCACACTGAAGAGAGAGATTGTCATCTGACATGGTGGCACACACTTGTAATCCCAGCACTCAGAAGGCTGAGGCAGGATGGCTGCGAGTTTCAGGCAAACTTGGATTACATAGTGAATTCAAAAACAGCTTGAACTACATAATCAGACCTTGTCTCAAAAAAAGACTGAAGTCATTGCGTGGTTCTTGGTTGAAGTCCCTGTTCTACCATAACTCTTCGAACCACAGTTGCTTGTCCTGTGAGCTGGGACAAGATCACCAATCACTTCATATTTTCTCCCAGAACTAGCTCATGGAGTCATTTTATGTCTCTTGCAGCCCTTGGTTCTTGAGAAATCTTATTTACTTTATACCCTAGGAAGAGAGTGTTACAGACCATGGTCCAGGGACTTCTGTATCCTGGGAGTCAAGAAGAAGTGTGCTTTTGTAGTGTTCTCAGGAGATGTCCCGGACCTTTGGACTTGGATGAAAAATTTTAGAAATGGCTTGATTTTCCTGCCCCTTTTTGCACTGGGATTTCTGCTCTCAGATTTATACATTCCTTGGGGCTATTGATCAAAAGTTTTCCTGGTTATGTTTAACCACCCTTCACAGTTTTCACATCAAACACATGTCAACATCTCATTTAATCTTTACCACTCAGAAAAGGGGTAGTTTCTGTGGACAAGTGGTCAAATAGAGGTCACGTGACAGTAGGTGACAGACCTCCCCCTTCTACATACAAGCCCAGGCCTCTTTTTTGGCACATTCAGAGTTTTTATTCTCAACATTTTCTGTGTATTTATGACCATCTACCCTTGTATAGTCTACTTTAATTGTGAATTGCATTTTAAGAACAGAACAATCAGACTCATTCATCTTCATCCCCTTGCAAATTCTCCATGAATTCTGTGGGTCAATTTACTCTCATCCTGACAAGCCAGAATTTACGTAAAGCATATGCTTAGCTGGCGTGCGTCAGATTTTTAATTCAACTATAAGATTTTTAGCCTTTACTGTACTTTTGTTCATGAACATTATTTTGATGGTTTCATGGTAATTGAGCCTATTTGAGAGGAGAGAAAGCGTGAAATGAGATTTAGGGAGGAATCAGCATCTTCATAAACATTAGAGGAATTCTGCTTTTATATGTGTTTTAATCAGAATATGTATAAAGTCACGTCGTTCTTGCAAAAGAAAAAGGCTTCTTTTTTTATTCCTTTTAGACCTTGCTATGTGCCAGATGTTCTAGGGAAGCTGTTAGCATAGCACATCACACTCTGCCCTTGATACTCCTCCATTCTAAGGAAGTGGGCAGACAGTGCCACTTGCAGTCATTCTGGGTGAAAAGTCAAGGAAGGCATCACCTCCTTCATGTTACAGTGTAGAGCCTGATTTTCAGCAACATTGTTTGTAACTTACATATTCAGAATAAATTATTTTTCACTCTGTACACAGTAAGGTACCTACTTAGAGTAATGCTCCTTAAGTTACATTCATCAGAGGGATATAAGGGAAGCTACTTCTACCATTGAAGTCTACGTAAAGCTTTATACACTGAGTCTATATAAAGCTTTACGTGTTTTTTTAAGGTTCTCCCTTTAAAAAAAAAAGAAAAAAGATTAGGAATTATTTATCTCAGAATCTTGTTATTTAATTTCTTGTATTTTTATTTTTTCCTAAAATGATGGCAATTGTTCTATAAGCTTGGGTGATATTAACATTATTTTGCAGTTTTAACATTATTTTGCAATTCCTTTGACAAGTGGAAGAAACGCATGCTTCTTGGCTGGCTGTCCGAGAACCTGTTAGTCCTAGAATAAGAGGACAGAAGGATTTGTTTTCTTCCCTTGCAGGCTCAAGGGGCTAACTGAGCCAGACTGCTTTCTGTTCTAGAAGCTGCCTGCATGTGGTGCTCCGGACTTCTGGTGACAGTTTTCATTTCCTCTATAGATGGCAGCACAAAGACAGAAAAGGGCCAAGTGACACAGCTTCATGCGAGACTTGATTGCTTCTGCACAATATCAGGCACCTCCAAAGGGCTACGACTTTTTCTTCTACATTTTCTAGCAAAACACCAAGTGCCAAAGAGGTATTTTGAAGAACCAATAAAGAATGCGTGACCAGAAGGAGCAGTGGTGACAGCATTTACCCCCAGCAGCACTGATGCCTCAGAGTGTGGATCTAAGGCATTCAGGCCACCACTGCCACTGCTGGCCCATCCTCGAGAAGTGTGGATCTTTCCGCTACAGTGCTTCAGGTTTTGAAATATCAAGAGAAGGCTCATTGTGAAATCTGGGTCATTTCTTGAGTGAGACCTGTTGGCATGTCCCACTTGGGTTGGACTATCATGTGTGACTAATAACTAGGTTTGGGGAAACTGGGATCCCAAAGGTAGTTTCCACGTGGTTTCTGAGTTCTTTCCATCTGGAACAGTGAGTTGAGCTAAACAAGCAAAAACAGTGGTGAAGCTTCATGTTTGAAACATTAAGAGGAAGGTAAGGGAGAAACTGGCTTTGCAGCACAGATTGGACCAAATAAAAATGTAAAAAAAATTAACACATAAGTACTCACTGAGGTTATGGTGGGAACTACCATGAGGAAAGCCACAGAAGTGCGCTTTCAGTGGTGTCTCCTCCTATTCATTCCACATTGGGGAAGCCGCAGAAAGTCTGTCTCCTGGGCCTGATAATTACTTGGTTACTTACTCCCAAGCCAGCTTTGCCACACCCTGTCCTCTCATCATCATGTATGTGGATGTAAACACTCGAAGACACACTCAGCTCTGGAAAACCAAGTACCAGGCCTCACTCACCAAAAACCTGACCCTCCTTTTATTCCTTCCCACTGTGGCAGCTTCTTAATACTTAAATGTGTTTTATGGAGTTACAAACATTGCTGTTTTTAAAAGGTTTATCCAATGTGTGCCTTATAATTTTTTAGAATGAGGGCATAGATATGAGGGAAAGTTAGAAATAGATGCCAAAAATAATTTAGTGGGAAATTCTAATACGTAGTATTTATGTCTGGGGAGCAGTCAGGGGTTTGTGCAAACCTGTCTGAGGGTTTTGAGTTGGCTCACTCAGTAGACTTAGGAATGGGTTATCTGTGCTTGGTGATCTTCCTGCCTTCAAAGGGCATCCCCAGCCTCTTCTGGAAATCATCATTTCTGTATTTCTAACTCCATCAGGGAAGCTGAACCTAGTTCTGGCAAGTGATCTGTAAATTTTTCCACACCCCATTTCATATGTACAAATTTTGTTAGTCATAGGAGTTCTAACATTCATGTGCTTCCATAGTTAAAAAGCCATCCTCCTCTAAAAATTCCAGCTCTGCAAAGTCAACCCACTTCTGGAGGTGTTACAGGCTTCTAGGAGGGAGTGCATAACAGAAGTGATCTGTTTAAAACCATTCACATTGGTAAGGATCAAAAGCCTGACACACGCCTCCCCACGCAGCAGAGGAATTAAAATCTAGCTTCTTCATCTCTTTCTCTACAGTCCCAAGCACTGGGATGGAGGTCAGTGTCCCAAAGCATTTGCCAGTACTCTGAGGTACTGAAAGCTACCGCCAAGTACTGCGTCTTTGAACAAGTTCTTTAGGCTCTCAGGCCAGGAGAACCTGGTACTGTAGTGGTTATCAGACTGTACCTTTCTTCTTCTCAAGAGATTTATCACTGGGAGATTTCAGAGTAGGGGATGGGGAGTTGGTACTGTGGTCCCAAACAGCAAGGCTCTCCAGTCCCTGAAAGGTGTGTTGATACAGTTCCATTTCTACCACTGGCTCTACCTCCCAACACGTTTTTTGGTCCTCTGCTTGTGTCCCTTCTTTCCTCCTCTCCTTCTCCCTCCTGTCCACCCTGGAGTCGCGTACAGGAATAACTGTACCTGAGCTGAAACTAGAACTCTGATCTCCACATGTGTCTCAAGCTTTTATCCATTCCCCTCTACACTTGAAAGAGCCAGTATTTCAAATTCAACACACTTACCATTTTCAAATTCATTTGATGATTTTTATACAGGTGTGATACATTCCCACAAAAAGAGAAAATGCCAGCAATTTCATTGCTTGCCAGCACCTCCCATCCCCCTGGGTAACCATTTTCTTGGCCCTAACTCAGATCTTTTTCTTGGATATCCAGCTTCCAACATCCAGTTTCTGCCCTTTTTTTTCTAGTTTTCAATTCTATTGTCACAGTTTGTACAGTTTTCTTCACTGAATCAGGTCCTATTGAGTCCTTCAAAACTATCTTATGGGAAAATTAAAATAGATCACCATAGGGCTTACAGTCTCAAGCCCTTTCCTCTCCACACCCACTTCCACCAAGTGTAAGTCTGCTTCCCAGCTGCCTTATGAGTCCTCTCCAGGGCAGAGACCATATGGTTGCATCTCAAATAGATGCACAACACAATGCGGAGCATGCCTGAAGTGTCCTGCACTTGAGCAGGAGTCACTGATAAACAGTGGCTCCTCTTCCCTCCCACATTACTAAGGAGTTCATGGAAACAGTAGTGCTCAGAGCTGGAAAAATGGGAAATAAGGACTGTTGGTCAGAGCTGGATAAGAAGGTCCACCTACTGGAGGCCAAATCAGAAGCACCAAAAGCTTTAAATGGACTGTAAAATGCATGTGCTGCAAATGTGTACTCTTAAAAAACATACAGTGAATCTCAGCAGAACCCCAGGGATGTTGTACACATAGAATCATTTTTGAAGGGCATGTATCAACCCTTATTTCCTTGTATTGGCAGTTTGGTGTCACATTATTTGCAAAAGAGATAAAAGGAAATAAGCTTGAAGGGGTTGTCTCAAATACACATAACCTCATCGCATTTATGTGAAGTAAAGGGTAAAAGGCTCAATATACTGTCTGATTAAATTATTAAATTTCTAAATGAAATATAAAAGTTGTAGGTAGCTCTCTGTGAAAATGAAGTGGCCAATTTCAGCCTACATATTTATGTTTCCATATAAAGTCTTAAACATAGCTATGTACCCTTTGAAATCATATATAACATAAAACTATCATGCTTGTAAAATGTTGCCATTCATCTTCAGTTACATTAAATAATAAAATGATGAGAAAAATATATTTGCATCCTTTTGCTCCCAAAGTATCCACTGTTAGAAATACAGTGAGAAAAATCGTCAATATGTAAAAAGATTTAGCTGCAAAAATATTCACATTGGGATTGTATAAATAACAAGTAATTGGGCTGCCACTTAGGCTGGATGACTGAAGGCAATTACTTTAAAAATTTAGTACAGAAAGAGCTAATGATTTTTCCCACCCCTTCCCTTCCTTCTGTCTTCCCTCATTACCTGCTTTCCTTGTTTCCTTTTCTTCTTTTCTGTTTCCTTTCTTCCTCTTTTAGAAATTTTCTATGATAAACAGATGTTATTACTAATACAAAATAACATTGAAAATTGTTCATTCATACCATTAATTCCTTAAATTTTTTTTCTCAAAATTACAATATTTTAATAATTGTCTCATTTAGTTTCTTGAAGAAGTAATTGTGCCACATCTATTTTACTATTCTATTCTTTGTGTCTAAATAAATGCTTGCAAATACTATTGGTGAGGGAGTACTGGCTCCTCTGTCCTCAAACCTTTAAAGATTTCAGATAGCTGCTATATCATTTCTTGCCCCTACCTTATCCAGTCAAAAATGTGTTTTGAGAGATGAAATGCTAAGATTAGTTTTGCTTTGAACTAAGAGCTCTTAAAATCATTGCAAATACTCTATGGTATATCACAACCAGGGCTGAGAATCCTGTCTGCAAAACTGAGGAGACAGAACAACACAAAATGACTATGAAGCAGACAGCAAAAATTGTTTCAAATTTGCTGATTTTCAACTTTTGTTTTTTTCTTCAGTGGATAGTAGCTGTTAGTTTTCTCTCATTGTGACCTAAGGCAAACAGTTTGAAGGAAGAAATGTTTTTATTGGTTCATGCTTTGAGAGTTTGTAGTCCAGGGTTGCCTGGCCTTGGTGATTTGATCTGTGGGGGCCCATAGATCAATCATGGCCCGCAGTGGAGGCCTGGATACCTTGTGGTGGCTAAGAAGCACGCAAAGGGAAGGGAGAGGCTTGGGCCCTTGTATCCCCTTTAAGGGCACTCTCCCCATGACCTTACTTCTTTCCTTATGCTCCATTTTATAAAAGTTTGATCACTTCCCAGTAATGCCACAGACTGGTGTAAGCCAATGGCGTGGGCTTTGGGGAGACTGTTAAGATCCAAGCCATTATGCTAATTCATTTGTTTGACTTCAGACCAAGCAAGAACTCTAGAGACTCCATTCCTGAGCACGAGTAATGTTTTTTGAGAGAACTTTATAGGGATGTGTTAAGATGGATTGGTAAAACCATTACTTCTAATGGTTTTAAGGTTGCCTAGACCCCTTTTAGAAGTATGTAAAATTATATGATCCTAGGCTAATGTTGTATTTCACCCTCATTTTACCTAGTAAGGGAGACTATAAAATAATAATAAAGGAGACTATAAAATGTTGATTTGTTGAGGCATTTTTCTTTGCCTCATTATTGCCAAAAAACCCCCTAAATATCAAGTATTATATGAAAAAGAAAAGAAACCATGACAAAGTCAGTGAATTATGCCAAAATCAATAAATTCCTTTCCTGATTGACTTTGGAAAACAAATCCTAGTGTGCATTGTAAAACTATTACACACTTTTTAATATTCCCAAATATTGTTTATCACTATACTCCTCTGACTCATGTACAGTGATGTTCGACAAGATACCTTTGAGATCTTAGCTTTGCTCTCTTTACACACACAATAGCACAAGAGATGTTGACAAGACATAGTACCACTCTTTAACAAAGAGCACGGACAGCAGACCAGTCTGACCAGATCTCTTCTCTCAGGGCCTGAGGCCTTCTGATTGCATCTCACCCCTGATTCAACCCACAGGAACAGTCAGAAAACCCTCCAGGTGAAGCCTACTCCCAAATTCTGACAATTTAGAAACCATCGCACATTAGGTAGTTTGTTGTTGATCAGAGATCCATTATTGTTTCACATGACTTGCTCATATAAGGTGCTCATGTTATTTGGCCTATCATTATACAATAATTAAGAACTGTACCAGCCCCTGACAAACCCAGTTGTTCTCTAATAAATGTTATGTATTATGGTGTTAAGTAGTGTTTCTAGATGGTTAGGTCAACTTTCTATTATTCCAGCCTCAAGACTCGACTACTTCACAGATTTAATTCTTTCCTCAGACTTCCTTCCCATCTGAACTTGGGACATGGACATCAACTTGCCCATTTAATGTCACATTTGAGTATCTTGAGGTCAGTGCAAACTCATGACTTCATTGGTGGGAGAAAATGAAGCACAGAAAGGAAAGGAGAAAAGGAAGGATTAAGAAAAGAACAGAGAAAGGAGATAATTTGGCAAAGAAGTGAAGGGACCTTAAAAAATAAATCAGCTTGATTTCAGATTTCCATAGCTTTAGCAAATACTACAAACCACAAATTTTTTATATAGTTCTTGACACTTCTCTTTGTTTCAGTTCTTCCAGCCATGTGTGGTCTGTAAAAGCCCGATGTAACCATCTTTGCTCCCTCCCAGTCTCGACCATGTTAGTCTGAACCACCATCTTCTCCCACCAGCCTGCTGGCATGCCCTCTACAGCCCTGAACCTGCCTGTTCACTCTCCATGCCTTTCTACACAACATCCCTTACTGACTTCCTCCCTACCTTCCTCCACACCCTGTGCACATTGTAGCTTCCTTTTTACCTCCCAGTGGCTCCCCAGTGCACTTGGATGAAACCTGCATCCTCACTGACACGGCCTTGCAGGCCATTCCTCCAGCTTCCCCTTTGTGAAGCCACAATAATGTCAGTGCGCTCCAAACCCTCAATAATGTCCTGCCTGCCCTGGTCACATAGCTTTTAGATGGACTATCTCCTCTCCTAGAATCTTCTCAGCCCCTCCAATTACCTAAATCCTCATCTTCTCTCAGGTCTGGTCTTTCCCATTCATCACAGGGAAGTCTTGGATCCTAAGAAGTCTTGGGAAGGCTTCCTTTACCTCCAGGCCAGATTTTCTGTCACAAGAATATTATTTCTGTAGGCTTAACAACTAGAATAACATTTATTTCCTCCATTGCACAGTTTCTTGAAGGTCATTTTACCCATCTATTCATGCAAAAAGTGTTAACACAGGATGCCTGAGATATTGTGAAAGCTTCTGTCCAGATGGCCCTCCAAACAAACCCTCAGGCAGCCATAAGTGGAGCTTTTCAGAGGTGGCTGGATCTAGAGTGATGCTGGGATCAAGGGTGCGTGATTGCTAAATTAGTCCACTGATTGGCTTGGCATAGTTCTGGGCCAGATTGAGGATGCCCTACTCTGGGTGTGAGTGCTACTGCTCAAAGGGCATGTAGCCTGGACGCGATATAAAGGACAGAGATAGGGTCCCTGTGCCTGTTCACTGTCTTCTGCCTGCATGCTCTGCTATGCCCCTCTGCCATACTAGCCTGCTTGGAACCAGCCCACTACAAACTGTAAGAAAATAAACCTTTCTTCCTTTAAGTTTGGGTATTTTGTCTCATTAAGAAAAGTAACTAAGACATGTGTTACCCCTAGAACATCTGCTTATAAAGCTGGCCTTTGGCTGGAGACTAAGAATTCAACTGGGAAACAGTCACATACACTAATGTGAAACACTGTAGGAGCAGAGTGACTTGTTGTGCTTCCTCTGTTGCAATAAGAATGTCATTTATGCCAAACACCTGCTTTCCTTCTGTGGCTGGAATTCTGGTACATGCGTATAGAATCAGACTCGCAAATGCCCTTCCATGTCTCTGGTGCTCCCACCTGGGCAGCAACAGGTATGGTGATGAACTGTTATTGCTGGGATGTATGGGAAGGAGGGAGGAGCACCAGAGAGCCTGTGTGTGGATTTTCCCAAACTATCCACATGCTGTTCCCTTCTGGTTGGACTGTACAACCTCACCACACCCCTGCAGTGTGTTTGAGCCACGAGTACAACTGTATGGGACACCTGAGCTCTTTCAGCAAATATTCAACTTATGGGATTATCTTGGGGACTCTCTACACACAATTGTCTCATGAGAAACTTGCCTAATATTCAACACTTAGTAAGTAGCTAACTACATATATTTTGAAATGAAAAATGACCTTAGAGAACCAAAGTCAAGTATATCCTCTGGAAATTCTCAAAATAACTAAACTATACCATAATTTATCAGCTATAGCCTACTGACCCAAATAGAGAATCCCTCCTGAATCACAATTAGTACATCCTTCAGAAAAGGATGTCGAAAGTATCTTGGGGACTCAGAACAGTGAAAGCCCATTATGATGTTTTCTGCAGGAAGATGAATTTTTCTGTATTAGGGGCAGTAGGAGAAGATGAGTCAGGACCTTCACTCTGGCATGAACAGGTGTGTTCTGGCATGAAAGCTGTTTCACAAGCTGTTTGTCTCCTCTTCACCACGCATGTGCACTATTGCCTCAACTGGTCACAGAGAGTGACACATACACTCCAGTATGGGGGTGGAGAGCAAGCACGTCTCAACCTTGACAGCATGTTGAATGGCTGGGAAGCCTTACAACACCTGAGAGCTTGGATTCACCCGTAGACATGCTGCTGTCAATGACCTGCACACTTGGATGATCGTATGGGTCTGCATTTAACTCGTCACTGCCTTTACCTTCCTCTCCCACCCTCACCTTTGATAGCCATAAAGTTCACACTAACACCAAGGTTACTTTATTCTTATTTTTGAAACACTTTTTAAAATTTCTGGCTGCCCAGGTCCTGGCCAATAGATGGCACCTCGACAGCACAAAGAGACTGGTCTGACTCGGATAAGCCAATGGAATTCAAAGCCTATGTGCCACTTGGGGCTCCTGCGGACAGGTTGGCTCTCAGGCTGTCACCGTAATGCTAGACAGACTCATTCAGGAGAAGGCTGCTGTTAACACTGAGCAGTAGTCTAGATGACAGATGCCCACTTAGAGGTACACAGATGCATAGAAGCTCTTTCCTCCAGAAAAGCTGTCTGTCCATTCACCATTTTTTTTATTCTTGGCAAACCAGCTGACCATGTGGCAGAGGCAGACTTGTCTTTCACTGTAGCACCTAGCACTGCTGTGTAGGAAGTAGATTGTGTACCTGGGAGTGGTGAATAGTAAACTGCATGCAGTTACGCTTTGCAGGCCTGGAAGTCAGGCAGAGGTGTTTGACTTTGAAGTGGATGAAAATGTATTTTTCAGAATAGAAGAGGGAAGACTCCCTGGCACAGGTGGACCTGAGCTTGAGTGAACTGCAATCAGACAGGTGGAGCCTGAGACAAGCCCCAGGGGAGAGAGGGATTTAGCCACATTCACCTCCTGTGTGTGGACCTAGTGAGAAATCAGGGAGGGGGCAGCCTCAACTCCTTAAGTTTAGAGTCTCTGTGGAATGTAATTTCACTTTTTCTACAGCCTGATGCTGTAGGCTGAAGGTACAGTGAAAATTCTAATTTCAGTTTCAGTTAAAGCAACAAGAGATGGATACAGGCTTGCAGAGACATGATCTGATAGAGCAGCTATCCAGGGACCCTGAGGATGGGCAGGTCCAGGCAGCACAAGTACAAAATCAAGAGTCATCATTTTCCAAGGTGAAGAGGAAAGTGTCAGCTTCCCAGGCTGATCAAGTCATTTTCCATTATTAACCAGCAGCAGCTAATGACTAAATGGAAACTAATCATTGGACTGCTCATACACTTTCCTAGTTAATGCTTTTCAACCCAAGCACATACCCTTCCCTAGAGTAATGACTTGTACAAAGGATAGTAGAGTTCATAACTACAGGAAACCGGCCTTCACTTTTTTCTGCAGACAGTTTTATAAGGCCAAGGAAGTTCAAAAGGTAAAAAGAATTTCTACATATTTTTATATGTAGCAACATAATTTTAGGGAACATGCTTTTTACATTTTTCAGTATGAAGGAAATTTGTCTTGATTTCCTTAGTGAGCCATGACAAATAGTAAAAATGCAATATCGTGAGTTCTTTGCCTGAAATTGTTTTATTCAAGTCATAGAAACATAATTTCCAGAACACTTGCCCAACGTACTGAACTCGGCACAGTGGATCTGGTTGGATTCAGGGTTGTAGACTAAATTGGGATGATGAGTATTAGAAGACATGGTTTTAAAACAGTGCCGTGAAGATGAGGTAAAAGGCAGAGAGCACAAGGAAGGGTGGCTGGAAACACGAGCGTGGCCTGGGGATTTCAGGCAGGACAGGCTTGCACACCTGTGTTTGCTCTAGAAAGACCTCTGAGCTTCAAATTCAGTCCAGAATTTCAGTTCTGACTCACTATCATTAGCATGAGGGTTCCACAGAGCTGATAAGAATACATGTCTTCCTATAACATAGACATCTGTGAAGTTCCTAGCACACAGTCAGGTGTGTGATAAATTCTCAAAAGAAGTTAGTTTTCAAGGGTCTCAGTCTTCTACGAGTACCCAGAAACCTAAATGTTGTCATCAATAATTCATTTGTTGAAGTTAAATTTGGGGGATTTTACTCTGTTTTAAAGCTTTGGGGATTTTCTCATCAAACCCCTTCATTGGAAAAATGACCCCCAGAGAATCTAGCTGACTTGCCCAAGTGATAAGCTAAGACAACAATCTGAATATTTTCAGTCCGTTACGAAGCTTTAAAATATCTATATTCTCTGGAAAGTAATCCCATGTTGTTTTGCTTCAGTAGATTTTCAAAATAAGTTATCTTCAACCCTTTAGACTATTCACACTGACATATTAAGCATTAATATCATGCTTCTGGTTTAGAGATTGAGATGGGAAGTCCAGCTTTCCCTTTCTCTTTTTTGTGTTCATTCATAAGGAAAACAAATTAACACAAAATTTCATTTACACCAAAACTAGGAGGTAGTTAAGACCACCACTAACAAACAGATTCAGTGCCTGCTCAGAACCAAGGAGCATCTAAGAGAGAGAAGAGAAGAGCACATAGCCACAGAAATCCAACGGAGTGACTAAAAGCACACCGTGAACAGAGAGAAGTGAGCGAGGAACAGTTGAAGTCCAGGTACACGGAGATCAGTGTACACACCAGAGCAGCCAGTGCTCCCCTTCTGTTGTCCTCTGGAGGTTGTTGAGAAAAGGAGTTTCACCTGGAGGCTGAGAGGGATGAGGTCAGAGAGTCACCATGTAGACTCGGAGGTTTTGGTAAACACTTCCATCTTTATTGGGGATTACACACATGTATATAGAGTGCAGGGAGTGGGCGTGGCTATGAGAGCATAGGGGCAACAGGGCTGTAACTGATTGTGGTGCACGAGTTTTTTGCCTTTTATGATTACCTCTTAGAAGTCATGACTAAAGGAGGAATGAGAGGCCACCAAGCAGTCATAGGCCAGTTTCTACTCAAGGGAGTGAGCATGCTTGAACTCCTTTGGGTGTCTCTTATCTTGCTAGGAGATATACATACAGTGTATTTGACCCAACCAGACTTGAATTTCTCCTTCATCCCTCAACCAATTTAGTTGTGAAAAGCAGAGGCAGTGAAGTTACGAAAGTTGCTGAGGCCAAGGTGAGATTAGTCTTGTCAGACTCATACAAAACTGGAGACTTGAAATTAAGAAGAAAGAGAGCTCAGGCCTCCCTGAGATAATTGCTGTCTCAGGAATTTCTAAATCCCCATAAAAAATTCCTTCACATTTACCATGTGTTCTGTGTTTTACATTCCTGCACATGTAGGCACAAATTTCTATTAATAAGCTTATATTTAACCTTCTTCTTAGACTGCAGCAATTCAGATGAGATGCTCTAGACGTAATACTTGTTCAGCAAGGGCATCTCCACCAATAATCTGATGCTGAGCCCTGCCTCAGGTCTCCAGTAATAGCAAACGCTCTATCCAGACAGTTATACAAACTTGTTTTGCTAATAAAAATTTCTTTTGGGGGCCAGGGATTTAGCTCAGTGGTTCCGGCGCCTGTCTTACAAGTGCAAGGACCCAGGGTTTGATCCTCCAGTAACCACATATAATACTGGGTGTGGAGACTCATGCCCAGCAGCAATCAGTACCACATACCATAGTGCCGGGCGTGGTGGCTCACGCCTGTAATCCCAGCACTCAGGAGACAGAGGCAGGAGGATTGCTGTGATGTGAGTTTGAGGCTGAGCTCAGGGCCAGCCTGAACTACAAAGTGAGATCTTGTCTCAAAAAACCTTTAAAAAAAAATTATTTTGGCCTTATCCTCTTTGAATACACATATATTTATTGTGGCATGTGTATTCCCATTGCAATTGTACTCCAGAATAATTTTATTAATCTTTAGAGAAT
Source organism: Petromus typicus (assembly GCA_004026965.1). Classification (NCBI taxonomy): domain Eukaryota; kingdom Metazoa; phylum Chordata; class Mammalia; order Rodentia; family Petromuridae; genus Petromus; species Petromus typicus. The sequence continues at coordinate 17,317 of PVIR01003956.1, read as the reverse complement.
CTTTGTTATTTAATTAAAGTTTAGGAAAATTATATATACACATTACATTTTCTGGGAAGGTCCTAACTCAGTAGCAGCCAGGAAGAAAGAAATTGTTTTGGAAAAAAATCTCCAGCTGCTTGTCTTTATTGACCGGGAGAAGTAGATATAAAACTCACACAAAAAACCCTGATCAGAAGGAAAAAAAAAATTTTTTTTTTTTGAGACACGTTCTCAGTTTTGTAGTTCAGGCTGGTCCTGAGCTCAGCCTTGAACTCACAGCAATCCTCCTGCCTCTGCCTCCCAAATCCTGGGATTACAGGCGTGAGCCACCACGCCCCGCATTGTGGTACATGGCTCTAATTGCTGGTGAGTGTGAATCTCCACTCCTAGCATTGTTGTAGGTGATTACCAGGGATTGAACCCGATGGGCCCTTGCAAGGCAGGCATTGGAACCACTGAGATAAATCCCTGGCCCCATAAGGAAAGTTTTTACCGGGCTGGGATATGATCCTGCAAGTATTTGGTCCAAGAGATACTCTTCTGCCTTAAAGATGAGATTTCTTAAAGAGCCAAACCAGGTTATTTGAAAGTTACAAGGTATGAAACAAGAAAAACTTCATGAAAGGAACATGACAAAAATCCTGCCAGAAAGCTGTTGAAATAGAAAAGCGTTCTTGACCACAGCACATCATATGTAATGAAGCAGTTACCTGACAAGGCTAGAGCACAGAGCACTGGTTCCATGTCCCTGTGAAGACACTGTATTAGACCTGACAGACACAGAGCAGTCTCAGCGAACACAGAGCTCTGTTACGTACTTGGATAACAAGAGTGAACATCTGAGAGAGCAAATTAATCAGTTTGTAATTCTAACTAATACACTGCCTGGCTTTTAAAAAATATCCCAATGGGTTGATATTAAAGTTTATATGGAAAATTACATTAGTTGAATATTAGAAAAATTCTTTGAAACAAGAATAACCAACGATACCATAGCCATCTCTGTTACAGAAATGTAATTAAATGAGACAGAGTCAAAGTAGACTATAGAGACACCCAAATGCATACTAAAAGTTAGTATATGATCAACAGGATTTCAGCTCAGGGCCAAAGATGGATTAATTCAATAAATGATTTTGCAACAATTAAGTAGCAATTTAAAAAATCAAGTTGGAGTCAAACCTCATACATCAGGATAAATTCTAAACAGAGCAAAGGTTAAATGTTAAAATATAAAGTTGTAGAATAAAGATATTTAAAATGTAATTTATGATCAACATAAATGAAGTCCAAAATCAACTGTTAAAAATATTATATTTCATACCAGGAAGAACTAATCTTCTAGAAACAGAAGAAACACTTTACTAACAAAAGAACAAGCCGATAGAAACATAGGCGAGGAGATGGATTTGAATGGGAAGAGCTCCAAACGCATGAGTCCTTTGATTCACTAATTCCAGGTCTGGAATTTATAAACCTGCATCAGGTAACTTTGTTCATCATCTACTTGGTTGAAATAGCAAAAGGCTGGTAACAGTTTGAATGTTCATCCCTAAGGGGCTAAAGCATGACATGTGAATAATATGTTCAAGTTACCTATCACGAGCTAAAAAAGCTCAGCTCGGTTAGACCCAAATGTATCCTCTCAGTGTTCAGTGGGTGGCCAGGCTCACCTGGGAAGTTTTTACTTAAGGATTTTCCAGAAGCTGCAGCCAGAACCTGGCTAGGCTGAGCTCCACTGGAGGCTCACCTGGCTTTATTCTCATGTCTGGTACGTGGGCTAATGAGAGACTAGCAGAGAAACTCCAAACAGGGGAGTTTCTTCTTCCTCACAGATGGTGCCAGGATACGCAGCCTTCTCTCCTAACATCTGTCTGCAGCCAGAGCAAATATTCCAAGTGCAAGAGGCAGAAGCGGCTGCTCCTCCTGCCTGACCTACAAACCGGCACCCATCCCACATGCATTATATATGTTGGTCAGACAAGTCAGAAACAAGTCCAGCCCAGTTTTAAGAGGAGGGGAACTAGAGTCTACTTCCCAGTGTGAGGAGGAGCAAAGATCGGCACCACCTTTATTGGGCCATGTGATGGAAATGTGCAGTTATAAAAAAGAATAAGAACCCTCTCTATGACCTGCCATGGAAAACGTCAGATTTATTGTTAAGTGAAAACAGCTTAATGCAGAACAGTATCAGCAGCATGTATGGTAGCTCCTCTCCCCATCTGGAGTTTTACTTTCTTTGGTTTCAGTTACTCACAGTCAACCACAGTCCACAAATATTAAGTAGAAAGCCCCAGAAATAAAACAATGCGTACGTTTTAAGTTTTGTGCCATTCAGAGCGATGTGAAATCTCTCAGACTTCTCAGTCCTGCCAGGGACAACACTCTTTTGTCCAGAGTAGCCATGCCCGTGTTGGTCAGGTTGTCAGATCCACCTGTGCGGTCTCGCAGCACCTGGCTTCAGTAACCCTCCTACACATCTCCATGGCCAGCATGTATTCAAGGGGAGGAGTAGAATCTGCTTTTCAGTGGGAAGGGGAGCAAAGAATTTGGGGCCATCTTTAACATTCCATACAACAAAAGTACAATGGGTCCTAATTTTATAATTCGAGGGGTTTTCAAGAAATCTTACATTTCACCCCCAGAGCAATAAAAATCAACCTAGAACATGGTCGATTTAGTCAAATGTTTAATTATGCCTAGTGTATTTATGCTTACCTGATGGTAAGGGGAAAGTCTGTTTCCCTTTATGTTAAACCCAAACTACCATTTACTATGCAATTTACAGTGTTGAAATTGTCGAGAGAGAAGATCAGTCAGGAGTATTTTAGCTTCATAAAACTGTGTGTTAAATGTACAGGAGTTATTCAAGCCATTTCTGAAACTGTGAATATCTTAAAATGAGCCGTGATGACTGAAACTAGTAGCTAAATAAAATAATTTCAGATTGTAATGAATGCTCTGAATGGAAAACAGAAGGGATGAGAGGGCTTAGTCATGCAGGGGCCGCAGGCCACAGGCCCTGGAGGTTACATCGACTTCATCAGGCTGAAGACTTCTGCAGAAACTGTGCAAACGTGTCTGCTGTGCTATAAGGATTTCTCTGAAGCAGTTAACACTTAGTGCACAGTTGCAGGTAAAGCCACTCTGCCCTTTGCCAGCAATGTCTCACTCACCATCTTGGTGCTTTTCTGGAACTCTGAGACCCTCTTTCTGACAGAAGGGCCGTGAAAGGTCCAAAGGGGGAAATGTTCTGGAGAAACTGATCAACTGCAGAGTGAAACTGAAGCGCAGGGGCTCTGCTCAGGGGGCTCATTTCTGTGTCATGCTGGAAACCTAGACCTTCTGTCATTTAGAAAAGCATGAAGAAAAGAGATAAAATTACCCATCAGCTGAGTTGCTCAGTTGGTCACTGTTCACATTTCAGTGTAAATCACTGGCTACCATTTCTCTGCTCGAATCTATCTGAGGCCTGTGGCCACATCTGTCAGCAACAGTGGCTCACTCTGAAAGGAACACACCCAGAAGAGTCTCACTTCTGTTTTTAATACAGCCTGTCTGCTGTTTTGTTTTATTTTTAATAGATAGTATGGTTTCTCTTAAGTTCACAATGTCCATAGCAAAGTTCGATGAGTTTTTACTGAAATGAAAAAAATCAGGAAAATCTTTCCTGATCTGTTGTAACAGTACTGATTTATCTGGATTCACTCTCCAGACTGTATCCCTTTCTCTCCCAACCCCCAACTCTCTTTTTCTTTTTTTCTTCACTCAGTACCAAATATTGTATCCAGGGCCTTTTCACTGAGCTACATCCCCAGCATTTTTTTTTGAGACAGGGTCTCACTTTGTAGTTCAGGCTGGCCCTCAGCTCAGCCTCAGACTCACATCACAGCAATTCTCCTGCCTCTGCCTCCCGAGTGCTGGGATTACAGGCGTGAGCCACCACGCCCGGCACTGTGGTATGTGGTACTGATTGCTGCTGGGTGTGAGTCTCTATGCCCAGTATTGTATGTGTTTACCATGGAATCGAACCTGGGCCCTTGCACTTGTAAGACAGGCGCCGGAATCACTGAGCTAAATACCCAGCCCCAGCATTTTTTTTTTTTAAATCTGGGGCAAGGTCTTCCTAAATCACCAGGCTGCTCATATTGAGCTTGAACTTGTGATCCTCCTGGCTCAGCCTCCCAGACTTTTGATATTACAGGTATGCACCATCATTCCTGACCTACTTTACTTTCTTTAAGATGTTGAGGTTTGTGACAATAAGCCTACAAGTTCAACTACACAGTCATAACGTGTATGTTACCAAAAGGCTTCATATGCAAACATGTAACTGAACAAACATACACATATATGTATGTATTTGTAAATGCTGGATCAAATACATTCTCATTTTGTCATTTGTTCTGAGAAATACACAATTATAAGATTATTATATTTCAAAAAAATTTAAGACACAAGGTAAGTTAATTCATTTTAATCACAGTATTAAAATTTTTATATTTTAAATTGGTGGCCAAAATGTTTTTGAATGGTTTTGTAAATGACTTTCTATATTCAGAAAGTTGCAATGACTAAGGCCTATGATGTGTGTACTTTTGATGTTCATTACTGGCAAATCAGTTGACACTTCATGTTTTATACAGCTAATACATTATCCCTCTGCAGTTGTGCATATTGCTCTTTAAAATGGCACTTGTTCAATCTGGGAAAGTATTAGAGATTGCTCTGGAAAGTAGCGTTTTAAAAAAAAAAATCAAATGCTTCATTCACATACTTTTTGTGGAAAAAAAAAAGAAAGTAATTAGAAACAAAGAGAAATTCCTTTCTTATTTATGAAGAACTTAAAGATGTTATCTGGGGAAAGAAAAATGTGAATAACTGATCGTAGAAATTAATTAACTGAATGACAGCAGCTGTGGCATATGGTGTGAGAGCTGTTAACCTAAATTTTCATTCATCCTGATTTTTAAATGCTGCTTTATTTTTTAAAGAATGGATTTTCCCATTTTTATAAATCTATCAATATAAAAAGATAACGTAACCATGGAAAAGATCTAGCAGCTACTGATCCCCAGGTGCCTTTAATTTAAAATAATCAGCATACCACCCAGGACATGGTGACTGATGCCTGTAGTCCCAGAATTCTAGGAGGCTGAGGCAGGAGGATCATCATTTCAACCCAGACTAACCCTAAACCTAACCCTGCCTCTAAAGTTTTCAAAAGAGGGGTGTGGGGGACTGTGGATGTGGCTCAGTAAGCAGGACCTAATTTCAGTCTCTGGTGCTGCAAAAGATACAATTAAAATCAGAATCAAGATATATCATGTACACATACAAATTCTCAGTGATGAATGTGATCATAAAGTATATTTAAATATACCAATGAACTCACTTTATAAAAAGGTAAAAAATCAGCATACTGAGGTGTCATGTTCTGAGAGATTATTTTCTGAGCCCTAACAAAACACTTTAATGGTATTTTAAAATTTGAAATGTGGGCTTATTATAGTAATACTTTCAAGTCAATGTGTTCAATAAAGATGAAAAATCAAATGAATTTCCCCATATACAAGAAATCTTTTTTTCTAACATAAAACTGATAGTGTGAAAAGTTTATAATTTCCTTCAATGTTTCTCTTCCTTAAATAAAGTAAAATAAGTCATGATGAGACAATGAGTGTGACCTATGCTTTTGTGTCACTGGCAAATGAATAACTGCAGTAGATTTACAAAGTGGCCCTGCCTGATCAGAGCAAGAACTCATGATACTTATTTAAACCCATTCAACGTATGCGCTTATTTATTTTGTGGTAGTAGGTATGGAATCCAAGGCACTTACACTGAGCTACATCCACCGGCCTTTGTGTTTCTCACTCGATAAATTGTATAATAGAGTCGAAGTCACCAAATTGTTCCAGCTGGGCTAGGATTTGTGATTTCCTGCCTCAGCCTCCCAGAGTGCTAGAATCAAAGGCATGTCCTACCATTCCCAGTTACCTGCTTATTTAGGACATTTGTCATATACGTAGCTTTGAAAACACTTCTTTTGAGAGTTAAAATGTCCTCTTGTTCCTGAGTTCTCATTGGCTTCAGCTGCTCAGTGAGGAGACCAAGGGTGGCTGAAGGCCAGGCCTCCAAAGATGACTCCCTGCTGTTTATTTTTTGTGACGGCAGTCGCAAGGCAAAGGAATTGTGAACGTTACCATAAAACAATCTGTTCTGGAGTCTATTTTGGACACGTGCGGTGATGGATTCTACTGTGTCTTTCGGGTTCCATAGTAATTGGTTGTTTACATAGCGAGGTATTTTAGGGGGAAATGTAAGCTTCACTTTTATTGAGGTCTCACCATTGCACATGCCGTCCATGTCTGCCAGGGAAGTCCTCATGGAGATGGCGCCTCTTCTCTCTGCTATCTGCTGAAACAATAGCGAGGGCTCAAGCCAGGGGCTGAGACTAGATCAGACTTGGGCAGGGCTGAGCCTGCAGGCAAGTTCTTCCACTAGCCAAGAGCCTGGTTCCCCCCTGAACTGGGAGAGGAGGTGTGCCCTCCCCACACCTTGCAGGAGACCGGTGGGGAGCTGGATCGCTTCGCTGCTCACTGGCACTGAGGGCCGCAAATGAGAGCTGCCACCCTGAGGGGTTGGGGAATGTAGTGCAGTGACAGAGACCTCTGCTAGCTCGCTTAAGGACTCGGGTTCCATCCTCCACACTACACAATATAGTAGCCACGATGATATTGTCACCATATTTCTCAGAATAAATCCCTGGGTGGACACCGTTGGTATTAGACAACTGTCAGATGTCCAGAGACCACTAATGTTAGACACCCCTGAATGTAGAGATGAAGCTGGTCTATCTGGTGAACACGGAGCTGCCACCATCCCCTCCACTCCTTGTGCTAAGTGGAGCTCCTAGAGAGAAGGAAACAAGAGAAAATCCTCCAGAGCTTAGCATACTGAACCCAGAAAGCAGATGCGCAGAGCTCTCCCTGCCACTGGTCCAATGCACACTGTAATCAGTTTGCTAATGCTGCCTTTCCAAGGATGCACTAAGCAGTTGGTTGACATATCATTATCACATTTTGAAGTGAAACAGCCACAGGATCTATGCACTCTCATCACACAGTTCATTATTTCTGAATTTTTCTGTGCTCCTAAAACATATTCTATTTATTTAACAGTCCCTTAGGAACACCGGGTGCCTTTGTCCCCTAGACACGGCCAGTGACGTGAAACCTCTGCATCTGTCAGATTTCTCCATGTACAGCATAATTGCCTGATTTCCATTTGAAAGTGCAGCCCTGACATTAAATCCACATAGACCAACCAAGGACAACAATGGCTTCCCGACACCTACAAGGGGAATAGGGCGGGGGCATAATGCGGGAATAAACATGCACGCCGAATGAATGCTCGCCTTCACATGCACCAGGTCTGAGTTTACAGCTGCAGATGAAGTGTTCCTCGGGAACAAGCAGGAAAAAAAGAATAAAGAGAAAGAGACGTACAGATTAGCAACTGCGTGAGTCTGTCGGAGCCAGATGGCTCCCCTCGGAGAGCGCGCTTTCCTGCCTCTTTCCCTCATCCTGGCTAGCAGACAGCAAGCTGCTAAGAGGGGAGAGAAATGATCTCATTCCTCAGCTAGCCACCAATTTGCCTTCTTTCTCTCACACACAACTTGAGCTGAAGGAAAGTTGGAAAAGGGAGAAGTGGGGGTACTGAGTGGTTGTAAAGAATGAGCAAGTCTTAGCCCAGAGCGGGGGTGAGGTGCCAAAGCCCCACGCACTGAGGAGCTGGTGTCAGATAACCACGAAGGGGAAAGCTGTGCAGAGGGGAGAAGCAGGCAGAAAGGACCCCCTGAGGCGTGTGGTCTCCTCGATCCACATCCATGACCTTGACCTCCAAGATCCAATGTTGCACTTGAGTGCTGATGTGAGAAGTTGGGGGTGGGAGCTGACTCTGTGTCCCTGTGAAGAGTGATGGTGGATAATATTCTCAAGTTATAACTAACGCAAGTGTCTGACTCCCTACATGGCTGGGGCCCAGTCAGTTTGTTGGTCCTTGGCTGGTGAGCCAGCCATCTGCTTGGTTCTGTACATGCCATCTCCTGGACAGGTGCCCTGAGGTGGAGAGAGCTACAGGCAGCTGGAGCAAGGGAGCAATCAGGAGTCCAGTAAACCTGTAAGCTTGTAGGTGTTGGGGGGAATCCCATCCTCCAACTTCGTACAGCTGAGAGAAGCTCATCGTGGAAGCATGTTGCCCACCCAGCAAAACAAACCACTTAATGCTTACAAACAAGTGTGTTATCTTAGGCGAAAGCCAGCTGTGGGGCGGTGGACATCAGACAGATGCCACCATTAGATGCCAGTGTGAGAGCCCAGCCTTTGAGTAAACCTGCCCTGTGAGTGAATGTCCAACACCCCACCCGGCCATAGAAGGCTCCTGAGATCGTCCTCAAATCCAAAGAAATAGATGCAAGAAAGAATGAGGGTCCAAGGAGCACTTCATCAGCTTGGCTAGGTTTCCTGGACACCTGAAGTTTGTCTGTAGCAGTGTTTACTTAAATGCATAAATAGTACGCTCCAGGGTGACACCAAAGGTAAGGACGCGTAGTCATGTATTTACCGCTGGAAACAATTTTTAAAGTCATAATAAACAATAAGCAAAATTCTCTCCCTTTGCAACCAAGGTAAAGGTACCTGCTTTACCAACCCTGGCAGTCTCGGGTATAACTGAACACTAAGAGCGACATGAGCTACAGCAGTCACAGAAGCGAAGCAAGCTGCCAGCTGGGCACCAGAACCACAGGGTCCAGCCTTTCTCCTTCCATAAGAGAAATAAAGAGATACTTTCCCTCCAAAGAACCGCTTTCCTTTTGTTCTCCTGGGCAACACCTCCACCTGGCAGTGCTCCCTCTAGGTGAGGTTCTTACTCACACCTGACCTCCAAGATCAGGGACTTTGAAGGAAAATACCAAATGCATCTGCTCCTCTCCTTAACCTCGCTCAAGCAGAGAAATGAATCACTTTGTGGGGGCATTTTAAAGAAATCAGAAAAGGCAAAGCATCAATAACTTCTCTAAGTACTTCCCCTGCATTTAGTGTAACCCTCATGACAGCCCTATGAGGCTACCAAGGCAAGGAAGTGTTAAGTAACTTGGCCAAAGTCACAGCAGTCTTCGGTAGTAAATCTAGGATTCAAACATTGTTTCATGTGGCTCCTGGCTCCATACCTTCAGGCTGTCCTTCCTCTCTTAATAGGAGGATGTGTCTTAGTTACTTTTTCTCATCGCTGAGACAAAATATCTGACCTTGAAATTAAAAGAGAAAAAGCATATTTAGTTCCCAGTCTATAGAGGTTTTAGTTCTTCCTCGGCCTGCTCCGAGGCAGACTGGCGTGGAGAGGAGCATCCCAGAGGAAAAACAGTTCATGGGAGGCAGAAGGCAGCAAAGCATCCAGCCAGCAACTGACAAGAGACGAGCCTCTTCTGTCCCTCATGCGTATCAGGCTCCCTTCCCCTCTGTGAGCAGCACTCACACTCTTGGTCCTAGCATCAGGACCGAGACTGAAGGACATGAAGTCCTTGACTTTAACATCACGTACCCTAGATCCACCTATGATTGTATAAGACTTTCTGGGGACATCTAGATGCAAGGTAATACAAGGTGGCAACTCTGAGCCTCAGGTGCCTGGCTTTGACTAGGACCATTAGTATAATCTAACATTTGTGATGTATGCAAGGCAGCTGTCACTCATTCTATCTTACTACTGGTGAAATTGAAATACAGGACATGATGTGGCCAAACTAGGGCAAGCTCACACTGCCCTTTGCTTTCTGACTCACCCAAACTTGCTCAGCTCTGATGGACCATGAACCACACCTGTCCATTTCTAGACCAAGCTACAGTTGTTTTTTAGAAAGATCATAGGAGGGGCCGGGGATTTAGCTCAGTGGTTCTGGCACCTGCCTTGCAAGCACAAAGTTCTAGGTTCAATCTGCAGTAACCACATACAACAATGCTGGGCATGGTAACTCATGCCCACTAGCACTTAGTATCACATACCACAGTGCTGGGCCTGGTAGCTCATGCCTATGATCCCTAGCATTTGGGAGGCACAAGCAGGAGGATTGCTGTGAGTTCGAAGATCACTTTGGCTACACAGTGAGCTCAGGGTCATCTGAACTACAAAGCGAGACCCTGTCTAAAAAAAAAAAAAGGAAAGTAAGAAAGACCAGAGGAGGAATTTCAGTTCTTGTCACCTTCTCTTCCCCTCTTGTCCTGGGATTTTTATTAGTTTGTTGTTGCTAGGGGTGGAACCCAGTGTCTCATGTATTCTGGGCAATCAGTCTATCACTGAGCAACATACTCAGTTCATATATACCCCTAAGACTGTCTTGAATTATCTAGATTCAAAAACTACTTTCTTACCATCATAAAGGTAGATGATGTGTCTATAGACAATTTCTGCACCTATTTCCCACCCCTGCCCCTCATCCATCAGTGAGGTGGGTGCTGAGGTCGCTCCTCACACTACCCTTTGTGGAAGGAAATTTCTGGCCCTGGAGCCAGAAGCACCTGAGGAGCCATTGGCCCACAGACCTGCGTGTCTGTCATGCCCCCGTGTTTTTTTCTAGGGCTAAGCTTCCAGTGACTTCCACATTTCCGCCTCCATTTTACTTTCAGAACACCTCTGGGGAATGAAGCTCTTGTACCGTGGCTTCACATAATTCCTAGGACTGGGAATGAAAATGATTTTCATTCACATCCCCTGGCTGAGTGCCTTTCACATCTCAGCTATCTTAGAGGGAGATTTATAAACCATAGCGTCAGGGTCTCTTTCTTCCAATTCCTCTTCCTCGTTCCCTCCCACCCACCATTTAGAACAAGGTATTGCAAAGAGGAGCCCCAAGCTCAAGGTGTCTCCTGGAGTTGGCCCTTCGGGCACTTGTTTGAGGCTGAGGTTCAGGAAGCCATGGCCACAAAAGCATGAAGTTCTCCCTTTCTGTCTGAAAGGAAGGAAACAGCGCACAGCTGAACTCACCACGTCTGAGAACAATCGCCCCAAGCTCCAGGCTTAGCGTTGGCTCTGAACTAAGAAAGTCAAAGCACATCATTCCAACTTGTCAGGATTATATTTCATTTCTAGACTTTTATTCTCAAAGGGATGATGGGAAAGAGACACAGCTTTACAAGTTTTGAATTGAGAAATGAAGTCACTTTTCTTCACCACCATTGAACTAAATGGGAAAATTAATCCCAGAGGCTCATTCCCCCCCATTATAATAAAACACAGAAAGCAGATGGCATGGACTCTTCAGGGAAAGTGTGCCCCTTGGTCTCATCTGAAGACGGTTGTCGGTCCACAGGACCCAGTCCTTTTGTGCTCCTGGAGGGTCCAGCTTCATGAGAAACTAGAAGAAGACAGATGGGTGAGCAGGTGAACTGGGCCCTGCAGGCCTCAGCTGCCTCCCCCGAGCCATCTACCACTGAGGAAAACATGTCCTCTGGGTTACTTTCCCTACAGGGGAAAACAGGGCGATCCCTTCATACCCACACTGCCCCAGACTCTAGGATTTCTTTCGTGCTGCATTGAGCCATCTTGTTGGTGCACCTCAAATCTTTACTTCTGTAAAACATACAGTAGTATCAGATCTCCACCTTTACTGGGCTATGACAGAGTTCTGAGCAGCGACACCACACAGGCTAAGGATTAGACCTGGCTATGTCCTGATGGTAAGCATTGTTTGCCCTATAAGTATGAATAAGATACTTAACCTCTGTGAGCCTCGTTTTTCCTCATCTGTAAAATGGAGAATTAATAATTGAGTGATTTATATCAAATGATTAACAAGATTCCCCACAGAGAACACACTCCAAGATGCCAATCAGACTTTCTAATGGGAGAGAACTAAGGGAGGAGTTCTAGGAAAGGAACTCAGAGACTATTCACCACCGAGACAGGCAGGAGGGCAGGATTAGTGAGAGATGGAGATGAGACTAGCAGGCCCTGTCTTCTCCCCCGCCTGCCCTGAGGTTTCATTTAGAAAGATCAGCGCTGAGATTTTGAAGTCATCTAGCAGCTGTTTTCCTTTTGTACTGATCATTGTTCCCGAGACCCCCAAGTTCAGAGGGCCTTTGTGTTCGTGTTCCAGAATGCAGGCAAACAGGCGGGGCTCCCAACGTCAGCTCTCCTGTCCTTAATTAAATAGCACATGGGCTTTTTGCATCATTAAGGCCAGTTAGCATCTCAGGTGTGGCACTATACTCAGTTTTGCTTCAAGATCCTAAGAGGAATGGGCAGTTTTCAGGACAACAATTAGACAGAGACAAGTTCCATTTGCTAACGCAGTGGTCATTAATGAAATTAAGTGACATAGTGCACACTAAACGTGGGCTGCTAAACCTGTCCACGGTCTCATCTCACTCTGGCCCAGAAGAGGTGGACAGGGGGCCGAGGAGCCTGGAGCAAGGAAGAGGGGCAGGGACAGCTGAGCAGTGCCTCGATGAGTCATGAGAAATGTTTACTTTGGGCATAAATTGGGGCTGGGAAGGCAAGGAATCAAAGTTCACGAGACTCATAGGTGGCATGTGTATGGGGTCTGCCCAAAGTGGAGTTGGCCAGTATAGATATCCTTAGTTAGAGATTCACTTACTGGCTGTAGTACATTCACCCCCAACAAAAAGTTATTACATATTCAGATATGAGGGCCTTTTCATATTTATTTATTTATTTATCATTAATTCTCTTTTAAGTACTTATCTCTAATACACTTTTCTCCCTTTATTTTGACTTATGGAGTTTATGGCAATATTAAATTTCTTGTGATGTAAGCATTGTTGTAATTTTTAAAGTTATGGTATTATTCCAAAGTTGAAATACGTAGAGTCAGTGCCGAGGATGGTGTGCTTGAAAAGTTTGGGCTCTACTCTGTTTTAACATCACAGCAAAAAAGGAAGATGGAGGGTATGTGTGTAGTGTCTGTTTCATTTTCTGTTTTTATTATTGGAGATTAAATTCATGGTTTTCATGCAGAGATACCTCCGCAGGCCTATTTTTACTTTTTTTTTTTTTTTAGGATTTTTGAGACAGGGTCTCTCTTTGTGGTTCAGGCTGGCCCTGAGCTCAACCTTGAACTCACATCACAGCAATCCTCCTGACTCTGCCTCCCGAGTGCTGGGATTACAGGCATGAGCCACCACGCCTGGCACTGTGGTATGTGGTAATGATTGCTGCTGGGCGTGAGTCTCCACGCCCAGTATTATGTGGTTACCGGGGATCGAACCCGGGTCCTTGAGCTTGCAAAACAGGCGCCAGAACCACTGAGCTATATCCCCGGCCCCCTATTTTTACATTTTTGAGACAAGACCTCTGTAAGTTACTAAATTTTCCAGGCTCAGCTGGATGGAACTTGATCTTCCTACCTCCACCTCCCAGAATGTTGGGATTACAACTGTTATGCACATTTAGGAGTAGATCCCGGAGAGGGGTGGTACTTTTTTTATGAAAAACTCTTAGTCTCCTGCTTCTGAACTCATCCCCACCCTTCAGCACTAGAAGTGACCACTGAATTCACCCCCTACCATCCCCTGTGCCTCAGTTTCTCCAGATACAAAAGGATGCTACACAATAGATCTGTCTGCCACTGAGCTCAGAAATGTAAGAATCTGTGTGAGAAAAATCTCCATAAAGTCGTATTGTAATCAGAGAACTTGTTTTATGTCATTGTAATTGTACCAAAAGTACATGTTATACTAACAAAAAATAAAAATGAAGCTAGAAAGAGTTGGGATTGCTAAAATGAGCATAAACTCCACAAAAGAACCCTTTCCTTCTTAACCTCTCGCAGTCAGGCCCTGCTCATGACATGCTCCAGCTTCCAGGGATCACAGAGTTATTGGTAGACACATGAGTCATCTATTTCCTGCTTAACCCTCTCACAAAGAAACCTTGAAATATTCAGTGCTTGGAAATCACATTTCATAGAACTTTTAGTCACTCTTTCATTCAATACATTTTCATGATGCTTTTCTTTCTGATTTATCTTCTTGAAAATTTTAAAACTTAAGCTTCTTATCCCAGATTCATCTCTCCTGCCAATACAATATATTTTTATTTTCCTCTAACTAGTCCATGTTTAATTTTCTTCCTGATTTGGGAACTTTCATCTCCCCCATTCCTACTACCTTTTCCACGAAGTTAATTTTCTTCCTTCTCTTTTTTCTCCCTGAAGAAAAATTTCTTGATGAGCCCCAGAAGGACAATCAGCTAGATTGTTCTGAGAAGAACTGAGACTGTGCTGGAAGCTAGACAAACCAGACATAATTCCACCTACTGCAGTCAGTACCACTTGATAACTCAGACGCGACTTTCAGCACAGAATCACAAAATTCTCTTGGAATTTCCACACACGGTTGTTCAACACTTCACTTCACTCCAATTCTGCAATCCAGATGGTGAATGAATCACCTTCTTTACTTGAGGTAAATTCTCACCCATCATCTCTGCATTCACACTCACAAGATCTCTGCTTACAACCCCAAGAACTGCCTGCTAACTCTATCATTTTGCTGTACTTCATGCTCATTATTGTGCATATTTGAGAAAGATGGCGTTCTGGTTGCTTTCATTTCTGATTGAGAATTACAAGGTTCACCTTTTATGTGTTACAAACATCTAAACACCTTGGATAATCTCAACATTAAAGCTAAATTGAATGCCCTCTTTTGAAGATTTCGGAGGAAACTTTAGAACTTAGGTAATATCAAGATCATTATATGTTCTGTAGATATGCAGATGTAAACCATAATGGGATTTCCACTGCACAACATACAAATATGGGTGGGGGTATGTAACAACAAGATTGTGTGGGAGATAAGATACAATGGCAAGCACACTATGTAAGGGAAAAAATGAGAATCAAATCATGTCATATTCTGGTACAAACTCTTAACGTTGAATGTGATTATGATGTGTATTCACAATGTACCAATAAAGTTTTTGTTTTGTTTTGTTTTGTTTTTTTGAGACAAGGTTTTGCTTTGTAATTCAGGCTGGCCCTGAGCTCAGCCTCAGACTCACATCACAGCAATCCTCCTGCCTCTGCCTCTGGAGTGCTGGGTTACAGGCGTGAGCCACCATGCCCCGCACTGTGGTAGTGGTACTGGTTGCTGCTGGGCATGAGTCTCCACACCCAGTATTGTATTTAGTTACCAGGGAATCAAACCCAAGTCCTTGCGCTTGGAAGACAGGTGCTGGAACCACTGAGATGAATCTCTGGCCCCCAATAAAGATAATTTTTAAAAAATTAAGTTCTCTTCTGTTTTAAAAAATGTTTAAATGTTCAAAAGAAGGAAACTCATGACCTGTCAAACTACAAGAATATACGTGACATTCCCATTTTTTTGTAAGAAAAACCATAGTAATGTGCAAATGCAGAGCCACCCTTATACAAGATGGAAAGACTGTTATTACTGTTGTTGTTGTTGAGGGTTTTTTTGGTACCAAGGATCAAACTCAAGACCTTGTGCCTGCCAAACAGATGCCACTGATCTACATGCCCTGCCTAAGTTTTAATAGCAGTCTCTTTAGTTGATGGAATTACAGGCACATTTATTTTCTTTTCACTTCTTTTCCTTTCTTTCTTTTTTGGTTTATCTGCACTATCTGATTTTCAAAAAATAAAAATATGTATTCTTTCTCTCATATACATAAGACAAATTACATAGCCCAATATTACAAGCAACACCAAACTGATCTCAAGATATATTAAAAACAGATTGCGTAAGACATCTTCTCATTTGGAAGACATACATTGTATGAGCCACATTGTCAGTTATGATCTGGGGAGTACAAGGGATCCTAAAAATGTCTGCAGTGAAAACAGTGTGGATTTGGGGAAACACTTGCCTTGGGGAGTAGAGGTGTAATTTGGGCCACTGCCTCCTTATTATAGATCTCTATGACTCATACAAGATACGATATGGGCTTACAAGAAGGGGTTCTAACATTTGTTAATAAAATCATCCTCTCTTCTGTTTCTTCTCCTATGCTAAGATATGAAAGACTCTATCTAGGTTTTGACACTGATCCTCCATGACTGGGGCAGATGCTTTGCGCTGAGCCTGAAGTCACACTCTGCTGCATCTTTTCTCTTGTCCACCAGGGCTTCACCCCATCAGAGGATTCACCTCACCCTGTACTGGGCAGTACAAGGCCTGTTGCTGGCCTGGACTTTTCACAGGTGGGATCCACTATCTGCCTCTCAGTTGCTTGCACTTAGTTTTTCAAGCTATTCTCCTGCTCTGGTGGAAGGATAGCCACCATATCAGAAGTGTAAACATAAAAAAAAAATCCATAAAGTCCAGAAATGAAAAATTTGCAGGGCAGCCCCATCAGTAACAGCACAATTCCATGCTAGTGCACAAAAGGTGTGATGGCATTTCCAGGATGCAGGGAAGGGGCACCACCCATAAATGCCTCTATTTACCCTATTTCTATCAGTGAACAAATCAGGCCATGCCATTAAGGAAATGGATCTCTGGCTTCCAGCAATGTTTCTCCAGTGATCAGAGAAGAATCCTGCCAGTGCTCATTCTTGCCATCACCTGTACCTTCTCCGAGAGTTTTTTTGAGTCCTTAGCACAGATGCAGCAGTAGGTGTGCTCACTATCAATGCTGGTCACTCCATAAAAGGCTAGAATCCTGGTTTCTGGGTGCAGATCTGTCTGTTTTTCTCTTCTAAAGCTCCTTTGGTATAGCAGGTCTGTTTTCTGAATCCCTAAAGAGTTACTTATAGCTTTTCACCAAGACCTACACATTTACTTTTGAGTGAACTCCAACAGTTTGGCCCCCAAGTAAACAGCTGGTGCATCTGAGTGGCTCAAGCACTTTGGTTTCTGTTGGTCACTTCTGTGTCACCAAATTCTACCTAATAACTCTGTGAAGCAGGCTTTCTGTCATGTCTGCCTCCAGGATTAGAAAGATAAGTCAGGAGGACTTACTGTGAACCTTAACCTGGGCCCAGGAAGCCTGATTTCATTCTAAATTCTTTCAATCATAACGGCAGTTCACAAACCTGGAGAGTGCCTTGTAGAGTCACTTAACAAACCAGTCCTGAGCCCCACTCTGGACCTGCTGAAGCACCAGGGGGGTGAAATTCTACCATCTGTACCATCCACAAGTTGGTCCACAGTGACCTGCTACCTCACGCCCACTGCCACCTCCACTAGTTAGTTCTAAGGCAACATCCTTGCCTGTGATTGTAACAGAATTCAGAAGTCCTAGTCCTAACTAATGAAAATTGTATGCTCCCTATTAGTAACCTTATTTG
>PVIR01003955.1:0-75413 GCA_004026965.1 Petromus typicus | reverse complement strand
AGTGAGTTTGAGGCTGAGCTCAGGGCCAGCCTGAACCACAAAGTGAGACCCTGTCTCAAAAAACCTTAAAAAAAAAAAAAAAGAAAAAAAAAGAAAAAACCATGACCCAAAATAATCTCTCTTCCTTTAAACTGTGAATATAGGATAATTTTTCCTAGCAACAGGAAAGCAAGTGAGGCAGATTTTGGTATTGGTTAGGAGACCATTGTTATATCTGGGCCTGACCACGTGGTTTAGAAGCCTTTGGAAACTCTTTGTGGGAGGAGTTCATAAAAGTTTGGAGAAGTCAGCTTGAAAAGCCTCAAAATTTTAGGAGTGGCAATTGATGTGCAATAATGGCAAAAGACTAGAAGACCAGAATCCCATTGGAAGGCAAACAGTAAGGTCCAGCCTCAGGAAGTTTAATTTAGGAACAAGTCCATTTTCTGTTAGACTAGATGCCATGTGTGTTACACTCTGGCAAGAAACTTGTCTACATTTTGCCTGTGTCCTGTGATTTTATAGGAAACAGATGAAGAATGATGGGGTAATCAATCTGACAAAGGAAATTTCGAGGCAGCTCAATATTTAGGCGGTGGCATGGGTACTTCAGGCTGCTTTTAGCCAGAGCTACTATAAAAATCAAGAACAAACAGCAGAGTCAAACAACATAGAAAATTTTGTTTTGTCAGAAAAGAAGTGCCCACAAAATTGCAGAGAATGTGGTTGCTCAAAAAATTAGCATTACAAAGAAGCCAGGTATTTTTGCATTGAGACAATAGAAGGAATGGCTTGAAGGCATCTTAGGAATTAAGCAGACTCCCCCTTTTGCAGGCTCACTGGTGCAAAAGTAAAAGACCTCATCTTAAGAGGAGAGCCTAGCCAAATCAAAGCCAAGGAGGAAAGTCTGCAGCTCAGCCATCCAAGCCCTTCAAGCCTCTGGAACCCTGATGCAAGGAAGATGGGCTACTGCTCAATCGTGCGGCAGATTTTTGTGTCATCCTCACTGTGCTGGTTTTACAGGCAGATAGAATGCGAGAGTTTGGGGAACATGGAGGCTTCCATCAGATTTTAGAAGGCCTGGAGGCCATACCTACTGCCCCTGAGAGGACAGTGCATGCGTGCAGCTGTGAGAGTGAAGCCAAAAGTTTAGGGGGCATTGGAGTTTTTGAAAACTGATGATGAAAGCATGGGTAGTGAATGGAGCCACTCCAAGAGAGAAGCCTTGAGGGTTGCAAGGAGGCAATGCTGCAGGGACTGCCGGATCCCTTTGGAGCTCACATCTCACCTCACTACCCCTAGTGCTAGACATGGAGCTACAAGATTCACTGCTTGTCCTGCAGGACTTCAGTTATGCTTCAGTTCAACTCTTTCTTATTCCTCTCTTTTGAAATGGAAATTTTTACCTTGTGCCATTGCAGGTTGGAAGTATGTAAATTTCTTTTCTGATTTTAACAGGGCATTACAACTAAGAATTTGTCTTGAATCTTAAGAGACTTTGGACTTGGTTTTCAGCAGTACTAGAATTACTAAAACTTTGACAACTCGTAGAGGTAGAATAAATATAATCTGCATAATTACGTTCTCACAAGTCTTTTGGGGACCAGGGACTGTGCTTTAGATCTAGATTGTTCCGCCAAATTCTCATGTGTATGGAAGGTCATCAGGTCATGGAGTGCTATACTCATCAAGTGATTGATCCACTGATGAGTTCAGTAGCTTGGTATGCTGTTAGAATGTGAGGCCTGGTCATCTGGAAGGATATATTCTTGTCTCTGGCTCTTTCTCTCCCTCTCTGTCTCCATAGGTTAAACACTTTTATTCACCATGCCCCTCTACCATCTTGGTTTTGGCCTTGGAACCAGCCAGTTATGAACTGAAAACAAAGTAAACCTTTCCTCCTTTAAATTGAAGTCTGGACATTTTGTTCCAGGGGCAGGGTGATAACTGAGACAGCAAATCAATGGGCAAAAGAAAAAAATTTTAAATATATAGTGGTGGAACAATTGGATATATTGGACAAACTTCAAAACAGAGATTTGTTAAAAGTCAAAGAAGGCAGCTAGAAAGCTCTCACTGTCAAATATGGAGCAATTTGTATGTCAACATAATGATAAACTAAAATGTAAGAATCCGTCAAAATTTTATAAATTCACGAATAAATTAAAAGTTTGATGAAAATGGACACGTGTACACTTTATCTTAGGCCATCCCAGTGCTCACACTTTGCAATAGAAAGAGTCTCTTTGGAGAGACCTTGCAGGCACTGCCAGCACCCAGGGATGAAGTTAATATCAGTAAGAGAAAACTGAAGTCCTAGAAAGCCTATGCCACCCCACAGGATGTGGTGAAAGAATACAGCTTCATTTCTGTGACTTTCTTGTCAAAGATCCACCAGTTTAATCAGAGGGAAGCATCAGACAACTCAGACTGAGAAACGTTTTACAAAATTACTGACTTGTCATCAGAAGTGTCATAGTCATGAAAATCAAAACAAAGAGATTAAGTACATAAGCTAACAGTACATTGTGTAATTCTAAACTAAATTTTTTGTTCTCATGGCCATTACTGAGAAGTTGGCAGATATGCAACGGGTTCTGAAGATAAGATGGTAATGAGGCACAGACATGATTGCTTGGTTTTGATGGCTAGATGGTAGTCATATAAGGGAGTGTCCTTGGAGAAAATATACACTAAGTATTTGTTTTATAATTTTTAGGTTAATGTCATACAAATAGACATTAGTAAAGAAAATATAAAAAGCAACAAAAATAGAGAATAGCAATAGTAAGTATACTCTGTATCATGATCTTAAAAGAATATATTTTCGATTACTAATCTATCTCTAAAGGCAAATATCACATTGTCTCTATGATGTGAGAAACTGAAAGCATAAATAAGGACCAAAATATATAGTAGAATTGTAAAATAGGAAGAAATTGTTTAAAATCATACCTAAAGTCAGATGCTTTGCTAATAACCAAGATGTTTTAGTACAGTACTATTAGGAAATGAGCTGAGAGACGCTGACCTGTTTGGAAGGCAGGGAGCGCTATGGAAGCAGCTCATTCTCAAACGGTTTAGTTTCAAATAGCCTGTATTATACAGCATACATGCAGTGCATGCTCTTGACATTGTCTGAAGAAAAGCACCCCGGGGGGAGGAAGCCGGGGAGGGACCTGGGGAGCGCTCCCCTTCCCACCTGTGCGTGGAGGCCGCGCTCGGAGGGCCCGCCTTAGGCCTCAGGACCGGAAGCTCCTCTCTCGGAACCGGAAGGACACAAAATTCCCTGTTCTTCAGGTTCTCAGAGCGGCGTATGATTCTGGAATAGAATTAGCACAGCAAAGGCTGCTGGAATTCCCTGTTTAGAACTTCCACTGCTCTAAGTGCACTTTTGAGCACGTGAGCTGTAACTCTGCCAACTCTGCACCAGCCCACCTTCTTCTTCCTACTAGGGATGGGCATGGGGTGGAGGGAAAGTCATGGGGACCGCAGTCCTGGCACTCAGTTATGGGGGCTGGTGATTCTCCGTCCGTGGCCCTGCCCGTCCCACCACCTCTGTCCTCCCGCCACCCTGCAGCCCAGGCAGTTGACCCCACAGAGGGCCAGACCCGGCTCACTGCCCCCCAGGACTCCTGGGCTCCTCCCGAGGGCGCAGAACATGGCTGTGATGTCTCCCGCTGCCCACGCCACTGCGGGGCTGAGTCTCGGCAGTGACGTCTCTCTGTGGGCTCCTTTTCTACTGGAAACCTCTCCTCACGTCCCACGCGTTCTGCCAGGCCTGCCTCCCCGCACTCCTGCGGCCCTGGAGGAGGCCAGGGCTTTCTGCGACGCGATCCCCACAGGGAAGACAGGCCAAGCCGCTGTGATGGCTTTGAGAGCAAGCCGATTGATTGCTCGGCACCGCGGCCGCGCGCTCGGAGCCAGCCCAGCTTGCTCTCAACTACCGGGAGCCGTGAGACAGAGGGGGCTGGGAGCCTACGAAGGTGGAGAGACTGCGACTGGCCACACCCTGCACCTCGGCACGTCACTCCGGCTGGCATCGGAGCGGAAGGGCAGCTCCCCTCGGCGGGAGGCGCAGGCCCATCTGGGATCTCTGCCATCCTCTCTCCCCTGCCATCCAGGAGGTGGTGTGACTTCCGCCTGAGTCCACCTGCGATGGGGTGTGTGGGCGCGGCAGGACTCCGGCCCTGGAAGGCGCTGAGGTCGGACAGGGTCCCCCAGCAGGGCTGGCTTTAATGGACTGATAAAAGACACTTTCCTGTGTTATTTTAAAAAATAAAAAATAAAAACATGTTCACCTTGGAAGCCCAGGGGCCTGAGTACCACAAGGAAAAAAAAAAGAAAAAAGAAAAAAGAAAAGGCCACAGTCTGGGTCATTGTTTTAAAAGATGAATATTAATGAAGACCGTGCTAACGAATAGTACAGTCCCACCTTGCAGCATGCCCTGGGCCTTTCCCGCCACTAGAAAATGCAGGATGTAGCCACCAAGTAACAAGAGAACTAACTCAAGGATAAAAATAAGCACGGAGCCCACCCGAGTGTCCCCAGAGCTGTTTGCGTGTGAGCATCGCACTCCAGTCCGGACAGCCTCCGCCACAGCAGTTCAGCTTAAGACAGAAAGCCACTCGGCAGCATGGAAGGCAGAGGAATAGCATCTCCGTAAACTTTTAAATCAGTGCATCCCAGATCGGAGCGGGAATACTCGGCACCCGCCCGAGAGCAGGACCAGTTCCCGGGGCTGATGTGACTGGAGCCACCAGAAAGTCTCAGCAAATCTGTGGGACGCGGGACTGTGGAGAGAGGGGACAGGAAGGGGGGACATGATCGCTGAGGTGCGGGGAGATGGACCATCACGCCGAAACCAGAGCTGGTCTCTGGGAACCACCCAGGAGAGGCGACTCGGCACTGTGTCCCCAGAGGCCGGAGCACACTTCCAACTGAGGTCACCTCTGCAGATGTCCAGGGCCCTCCACGCAGAATATCCAAGGGCGGCCAAGGCCAAGGCCAGAGAGCCTTCCAGGATCTCCACAGACAGTAAGACGCCTGGTTAGGGTCAGAAGTGCTGGTGCGCACCTGTAATCCCAGCACTCGGGGAAGCGGAGGCAGAAGGGGTCCAAATTCAACCCCGGCCTGGCAACTTGACCTAGAGAGACCCTGTCTCTGAAAAAGCTGGTCATGCACACTGCTATAGAGTGTCATTCTCCGACGCACGGGAAAGGCCAGGAGCACGCCCGGGGTGCTGGGCAAGCACTGCGGGCCTCTTCCCTGCCCCTGCGGGCTTCCAGGTGTACCCCACCCGCAGCAGGGCTCCTTGTGTCCCTAGAACCCCTGCAGGCATCCTGGCCCCCCTGTGGCCATAGCAGTGATTCTGCCTGGTCACTTGGCTGTACCTCTCGAAGGGAGAAGAGGTGAGCAGGGAGCAGGCGAGCTCTGCCATAGGGTCACCAAGACCCACGCTGCCGAAGAAAAGGAGGGTTTCCACTGTCAGCTTTATTACTCCCGAGAGCATTTCACACGCCGCAAAAGATTTAACAAAACATATAAAAATAGACATTTTTTAAAAATCACAAATGGACAACAAATGTATGGAGTTGCCTTTCTGATCATCCAGAAAAGTCCACGACATTTACTTAGCAGTGAGCTGCATGTGGACAGCACCAGCCACTGGGGTGGGGACACTGTGTGACGCTAGAGATCCAGCGGCCACCTCTACACGTGCGGGAAGGCAGAGGACAGCAAGAGGGGAGCGGCAGCGGGGGGCCCTGCAGGCACCAGGACTTGCACCGAGCTGTGTCCTCAGTCTTTCTTACGTCACTTTTCCGAGACAGGGCCTCAGTAGGTTGCAGTGTCTCGGTGCTCCTGCCTCTGCCTCCCTGGGTGCTGAGATGCAGGCGCGCAGCCGTGTGCTGCGTGAGCTCGTTTTCAGGCACTGCACCCCGCGGTCTAACTCGGCACGGGTGGGGCCGCGGTCAGGTCAGGGAGCCGAGCCTGCGGCCGGTAAAGCCGGCTCCGACACAGCCCGGGCCCTGCTCCCACGAGCTCGGCCTCCAGCGCAACTGGAGCCACGAGTGAGCCCCGGTCCTGTGAGCCCAAAGCAACGGGACTGTCCCCTCGTGTGTGGGAGATGGAGACATGGTTGGAGAAAGCTCTGGGACCCGAGACGAGCACAAAGTGACAGGGAGGCTCCGTCCGGGAGCACGGACTGTGTGGGGAGGAGGCGCCCAGCAGGAGCACCTGTGTCAGAGCGGTCACCCCGCGGCTGGGCCGCCGGAGGAGGGGAGGTGCGGGGCCCTCCGGGCGCGGTGGGGAGCGTGGCCAGCGCGGTCAGCACAGGCGGGCGCTCCGCAGCGCCTGGGGCACAGCCGGGCAGGAGTGCGGCGGGAGACGAAGCTGGCAGCGGATGACGCCCACGCGCTGCCTCCACAGCCGGCGACAGCTGCGTCACTCGGCCAGGCGGCCGGGGATCTGGCGCTCGGGGCGCCTCTCGTCTTCATCCCTGTCTTCCTCCTCTTCCTCCTCCCTCCTTCTGGAAAACTCCTGCATTTGCTCTGGTGGCTCCCGGTAAGCTGCCCGGTCCCTGCGGGCAAAGGGGGGAAGAGAAACATTTGCCCTTGGAGCACGCAGGGCCTCCCCTTGCAGGGGGTCTGGACGCCGCAGCCGCTGGGCCCCTCGCGCCTGCTGCAGGGTCACCGAAGAGGCCGCCAGCGCGTCCACCCTGAGTGGAGGGTGCTGGGGGCGCCCCACGGATCCCTCCCCGAGGCTGGGAGACCCGGGACTCGGAGCAGCTCCCGACTGGAGGCAGCCGCGTAAGTGACGGTGTCCAGGGCAGCAGCTCCGCAGGGGGCAAGCGGCCGTCCGGTGAGCAGCCGCTGCCCACGCCCAGCCAGGCCTCCCACGCTGCCTGCCCAGACACTCACGGCCTCGCGCCCTCCTTGTCCTCAGCTGCCTTGTCCTTCTGCCGGCAGCAGCAGAAGTAGGCGATGATGCCGATGATGATGAGGGCGGCCACCACGCCGCCCGCGATGCCCGCGTACAGAGCCACGTTCATGGAGGCTGCGGGAGGACAGAGGCTGCACCCCGGAGCTCCGCCGAGCCCCTGAGGACCCTCGCCCGAGGGGGACCCAACGCCGCGGTCAGCAGCTGCCTGTCTGGCCCCGCTCTGGGGGTGCCGTGCCAGGGCAGGCAGGAAGGGGCAGAGGCCCGCGTCCCGGCATCCCCACACCCCCGGCTCCAGGCCTCCAGGGCTCCTGCCAGCACCTGGAGTGACCTGAGCTAGACAGGCTCCCAGTACTTCTAAGAGCACTCAGTCGCCTGGGGACAGCAGGACGCAAGTCTTTGGACCTCCATGCCAGGCTCTGCCTCGGCCCAGGAAAGGTGGGCCTGGCCACCGTGGCTAGTGACGCCCCTGGGTTCACCTCCAGGGCATCGGTGGCTCTGGACCCAGCCGCCCCCTGCCCTGCCCCTTTGCTCTCACGCATCCTGACGGTCAGGGTGATGTCGCAGGTCTTCGTCCCAACCTCGTTGCTGGAGAAGCAGGTGAAGTAGCCGGACATGTCTATGGAGATGTTCTTCAGAAGGAGAGTATGGCCTGAGGCTACGGGGAGAGGTCGCTGGTGACCGGGAGAGCACAGCAGGGGAGCGGCGGCCGGGCTGGGGACAGTCCAGCTCCAGGGATGCTGACAGCAACAACTCTGGGCAGGTCATGCGAAAGTGGCATGACAGAATTCATTCAGGCCCCAGGGCCGGGAGCCCAGCACAGCGGCGGGTTAGCTCGGGGCTGCTGACAAGCAGCTTAGCACCGTAGAGTGCTTTCCGCCTTGCGGCCTTGCGGGCATGAAACGAAGTGTTCACACACAGTGCCTGACCGAGGGTAAGAGCTCAGGATATGTTACATATCATGTAGAAGTGCTTTGTAACCAGCAGGTATTATCACTACTTTTATAATCTGCAGAACTTGAAGCCCTGACACTGGGGAACCACAAACTCTCATCTCTGGATTCTGTCATGGAGCACAAGCGTGCTGTGGGAGTGTGTGGGATGCAGCATGTGGATATGTGTGGACATATGTGCAGTGGATGGTATATGGGTGTGTGTATAGTGTGTGGGTGATGTATGTGTATGAGCGTGTGTACTGTCATGTGTTATGTGTGTGGAACGTATGGGACATGAAACAGTGAGTGTGGCGTGTCGGGTGTATCATATGCATGCGTGTGGTAGAGATGAAAGCTGGCTGGTTGGCGGGGGTGATACGAGTGTGTGTAATATATGGTGTGTGCGAGTGAGTTGTGTGGTGTATAAGAGTGTATGGTGTGCGGTATGAGTGGTGTGTGTGTGTGTGTGTGTGTGTGTGTGTGTGTGTGTGTGTGTGTGTGTGGTGTCCGGTGGGTGGGCGGAGGCAGCCGTCAGGCTGGTCCTTCTCTTCATCCACCACTTGAGTGAGCCAGCCTTCTCGGCTGATCCAGAGCCCTGGAAATGGCTCCAGTGGGCCTTGGGACCCTACAGATATCTTTGCCTTGAAAAGACAAACTCACACAGGCAGGCGGCTGCAGCCTGTCCTCAGGTGTTGTGCCATCCCTGCGCTGCCACTTCACAGGAGAGTCAGAACCCTCTGTGCCCTGTTCCCTGCAAGGCCAGCCTCCTGAGAGCTCTGTGAACCCCAGGGCTACTGCAGCCGGAGGCCTCCAAACTTTTGCATCCTTCAGACATTACCGAGGCTGCGCGTAATCTTCAGGGACGCGTCTGAGCATTTGCATGGAGGAGACAGGCTTTCAGGCCTGGCCTGCTGTGGCACCAGCTGTGTCTCACCCCTCCCTCGAGGCCCAGGGACAAAGTGGCCTCCCCTCTGCCCTCCTCCTGTCTCTGGGAAAACCCATGTCTCCCTTGTTGTTATGTGCTGCTGGGTACAGGCTCCAGTGATACCCTCCTGGCCTCCAACAGCCTTGCAAGTAGAGCGAGTATCTCATCTCCAGTCCACAGAGGCTTAGAAAAGTGACTTGTGCGGCCACAAAATCAGAGACAGAGCTGGAGCAGAAACCCCTGCCTCTTAGGTCTGGAACTGTGGGCAGTTTTCTTGTACAATTTTACATCATAAAACCCATGTATATCCATTCTAAGGCTTGGAATGTGATGTACAACTACCATTCCAGTGTGATTCAGTCCAGAAGTCCTACAAGCTGGTCACAAATGCGAACAAGACAAAGAGCACTTCTGCCTCTCTGGAGAGGAAGATGCACAGCAACGGTGACCCCGCAGGTGGTCAGGGTTTTCAATGGAGGCTGCTGCGTGCATTCAGAGCGGGAGATTTCAGCCCTCCCAAAGAGCTGGAGAAAACCTCGACAAAGAAGAGAGAATAAGATAAAAATCGCCCAGAATCTCACCTCCAAGAAACAATAGCACTTTGATTGGGGGCTATTTTCTTTCCATGTTTTCACAAATACAGTATTTCTCCCAATTCTTTCTTGGAAAGCCAGGCTCTGCTTTTGGGAATGGCTGTAAGAGGCCTGCCCGCCTAGCCTACAATTCCGGACTGCCGCGTGTCCTGGAGTGTAACTGGCAGGCAGTGTAAACGCGGGCTACTGGGAAAGGGCTTTGTGACCAGAGTTTAGAAGTCACTGACCTAGGCTTTAATGCATTTTAAGGTCCTGGCTCTCAGATGGTAATGTATGTATGTACTATGGAATGAGGACTAGGAATCTCTACTAGCTTTGATGATATTTAATGATTCCATTTTTGAAACAAATTAGATTGTGTTATTGTCTGTTTGTTAATCCAGTACTGGGGGTGGAACCCCGGGACCTTCGCACTGAGCTGCAGCCCCAGCCCTGGCTTATTGTATTACATGCATCTGCTCAGGCTGGGCTCACGCTCACAGAGACCCTGCCTCGGCTCCCGGGGCCACACTCCTGCCCGGCTGAGACACTATTTTCTTATGCGGCATCGTGAAGGAACTCGCGGGAGATGCCCTGTGGTCTGGCCTGGCTCAGGAGGTCTAGAGCTGCCCAGGCTTCCAGAATGCAGGCCCGGGTCGCATGGAGGTGTCAAGTGTCCCTTGCACAGGCTGCAGCTCTGGGCGCTGCTGAGGGTGAGGCTCGAATATTCCTTTCCTTTCCGAAGGGGACCGGCAGTCTCTCAAATCTGGGGGAAACTAATTTTTGTGCTGCAGGAGCGACACCTTGTGTCCACGAGGCTGACCTGACTCCCGCGCGACGGCGGCTCCAGCGCGGCAGAAATTCCGCTCCGCGGGGCGCCCCGCACCCCGGGCTGTCCCTGAGCTCTGCAGTCACCTCTCACAGGGTCTCGGGATCCTCCTGCTCCGTCCCCGTTCCCACACCTCCTCCCCACTGTGCTCGGCCGAGAATGACCCCTCCCTCCTTCCCTGATCCCCAAGTTCTTACACCTGTCGGGCAAGGAGCACCGAGACAGAGCAGCAGGCGCCCGCAGGCCCTTCCTGACAGAGGCGTCTCCCTGCGGCATCGCGCAGAGCCGCGTCCCGTCTCCCGACACCTAGAGACACGGGACCGGGTGTCCCACAGTCTCTCGTCCCGGGCCTGAGCCACTCTGAAGCCACAGTGCCCACGCCCTCTGCAGGCTGTGCCGCGCATCCGAAGGACGCTGCTCCGCTACGAGCCCAGAGCACCCAGCAGCCATCGAGGGCTCACTGTCCGCCAGGGACTGGTGCCCGTGCTTCTGTTTAATCGTCACAACCACCCTGTGGACACTAGTGTCGTGCCCGTTTCACAGATATAGAAACTAAGGTGCCTAGAGTCTGAGAAACTTGCCATGGTCAAACAGCTGGCAGGTGGCATGCTCCTTGGCACCGCACTGTCCTCTGCTCGCCTGTCCCTGGGAGACAGCGTCTGTGAGCCCCGCCTGCACCCACTGTGCCAGGAGGACACCAGCGGCTACCAGGCTCCACCGCAGGCCTGCCCAGCGGGTGCCGCGGCCCAGTCCCTGGGGCCGAGGCCCAGGAGCCAGCAGGCGGAGCCAGTAAAACCTTCTGCCCAACTCGATAAACTCCCCCCACCCCAGGAAACAAAGCTGGAAGCCTGAGCTACGCGATGGCCCTTTTAAAATATGTATATTAATGTTGAGACAAGGTCTTGCTAAGTCACTAAGTTACTCAGGGTGGTCTCGAACTTGTGACCCTCCGGCTTCCGCCTCCCACAGTGCAGAGATTTATTTTCTTTTTCTTTCTTTCTTTTATGTCCAAAAGAGTGAAAAGTAGACTGATAAAATTTACCCAGCTGGACGGAATCCCATACTGGGCTTTTTCGGCGGGGTTCACCCAGGTCACGGGACGCTCCCCCGGCCCTTGCGACTCACCTTTCGGGCACACTTGTGTCCCCCTCCCCCCACGGGCTTCAGTTTTGTCTCTGCTTCCTCTTCAACCCACACCAAAGCGGGACACCCACCAGAGGCGGCATCTGATGGCCCTGCTGCTTCCTGACCTAAAGATAAGTATCAAGCTGCCCAGTCCCCAGCCAGAACTGAGGCGTGAGGACTATGACGACGAGGGGGCTGTCTGGGGCCCACCGCCACGCTCCCACGAGCCATTCCTGTCCTCCAACCCCTTCGCCTCGCCGCCGGGCCCGTGGGACCCACGCGCGGGGTGGGACAAGGGATGTGATTGGCCCGCGCCCGGCGCCCCGCGGCCCCGGCCAATCAGCGCGCTGCTCGCCCGCGTCCCGGCGCCGCTCACCCGCTGAGCGCAGCGGCCGCTCCTGGCGCTCGGCGTCGTAGCTCTTCCAGCTGTACTGCGGCGCCGGGGAGCCCTCCGCGGACTGGCACCTCAGCTGGACGTCGTTTCCGATCACCGTCTCCCCCTCGATGTGGCAGTCTGGCGTGGAGGGTGGCACTGTGAAGGAAGAGGGCGAGGAGACGGGCTGACGGAGCTGACGGCCAGCTGCCCCCACGCGCCCCGGGCTCTCCGGAGCCGGTGGCTCTCGGCCGGAGGGAGCCGGGGGCCGGGCGGTGGCGTGGCTCGCGGGGGTGGGCCGCGTGCCCTCCAGCGCCGCGGCCGTTCGGAGACACTTCACGGGGCCCTTATGCAGACGAGACACCGAGCCCCAGAGACACCGGCTCGTGGGTCCGGGCGGAGGGCGGGACCCGCGGAGCCGACGGGGCTCCAGGCAGAGGGAAGCCGGCGTGACGGCTCAGAGGCCAGGTGCTGCAGCACCCGCGAGGTGAAGCGGCTGTCACCAAAGCTCAGCGGCGCGTCTGCCCCGGAGGGCGCGGCCCCAGCCCAGGCCAGCCCAGCAGCTGCAGGCTTTGCTCCGGGAGCACAGCCAGGCATGCAGGGACACGCCAGCGGTCCCAGCACGCTGGGAGGCCGAGGCAGGCGGCAGCAGGCGGGCTGTCGCCAGGTGCACGGGACATGAGTTACCGTAATAACAGCCAGGCAGGGGCCAGGCAATCGTGGCCCAAATCAGACGCACTGCCTTATGACCTCTCTTATAAGAGTCTCTGAATCTAAAGGTGCAGCCTCCTGCCCACCTTGCTGGCCTCGGGGACAGAGCGCCACCAGCGGCCAGGGTTGGTAGACCACTTCTATGCCGGGTTTCTTGGGGATCCATTAAATACATTACAAAAGGGGAAGGAACGTGACAGAGGCCGAATGGCGCTGCAGAAGTACTAAGCCGTCTGACGGCACCCGAAGCTGCTCGGCTTGTCCTGCTCTCTGCTATGGGAAAGCACGAAAAACGAATTTTCTCCAGGGGCAGAACTGAGACAAGGCAAACAAGGGGCCAGCCACCTGCGGGGAGGCCGGAATTCGGAGGACGTGTCCGCAGTTCAGCCCCGCACATATCTGCCCTCGCTCTGTGACAGGCTGGGACCACGGGCTGGGCCGAATCGATCCAGTTTGCAAAGCCACAAGTGGGGGCCCTGAGAGCCCCGCGTGGCGGATCGCAACGCCAGCACTGACCGGGGACGCCCGCCGGCTCCCAGCCCGCTCGGATGCCCGCGCCTCCCGCTCGGGCGGCAGAGGGCGCCAGAGGCCGCAGAGACTGCGACCCCGCGGTCCCGCTGCCCGCAGCCAGGTGACACAGGCCGCCCGCAGCCAGGTAACAGGTGTGGCCTGGGGCGGGGGAGAATGCTGGCCTACGGTGCCCCATGGAATTAAAGGCCTCTGCCTAGACACAGCTGGGCTGCCAAGCAGTTTGGGAAGAAAATCCTTTCAAAGAAGTTTGCTGGATTTCCTAACCTAGGACGCAAACCGGCCCACCCCACCCAGCCGGGGTCAGGAGAGAGAGGGCGACCTAACCGAGCACCAGGAGGCGGGCGCGCGACTTGGTGGTGCCCTGCAGGTCCGACAAGAGCGAGACGGTGCACTCGTAGGTGCCGTTGTCGTCCATGGACAGCTGGTCGATGGTGACGGAGGCGTCCGACTGCTCGGGGTTGCCGGCCATCCTCACGCGCTGCTCATACAGGCTGCCATAGATGTAGTCTCGGGTCCTGAACCTCCAGGTGACCACTTGTTCCTGGAAGAAGAAGCGGTGCCACTGGGCTTCAGCCCGAGGCCCTGGCACCGGCCGGTCCCCAGCGCCCGTCGCCCGGTCAGCAGACCCAGGGCGCCGAGCCCCCGCCGGGACTCCTGCCCGCTGGAGATTTATTCACTTTTCGGTTAGCACTTTGGAACAATGGGGCCGAGGGAAGCTGGGAGCCCGCTGTCTCTCTGTCCTAACAGCTTGGTGACTCCATCCCAGCCTGGTCTGTGCTCAGTGAGTCAGTCAACCAACACTTCCTGAGCACAGCGTCCTGCTAGGCAGCCCCTCGGGGCTCTGCTCTCGACTCTGGCTTTTAGAGTTTGCTAATCCACTGGCACACTCCGCGTCGAGCCAGCAGTGTAGAAAGGGGCCACGACCAGAGACCCGCGAGCCACACGGCCTGAACTCAAAGCCCGGCTCTGTCACCACCGGCCGAACGGCCTCGAGCACAGTCCCCAGCACTGTGGGCGCCCGTTTTCTCTTCTGCAAAATGGAGCCGGTGGCGACACCGGTCCGCCGGGACTGCGGCGCGGAAAGTGGGCGACAGAGCCTGGGCGGTGGGCGGGGCTGGCGCTGTGCCGAGCAGTGGGGAGGTGTCACCGCGTGTGCCCCCGAGCCCCGCGGCCTTGGCGCCGTGATCACGTGAAGTGTCCCCGGAGCGGCCGGGGCGCTGGGCTGAGGGGACGCGGGCTGGGCCTCCGGTGTGAGTGTGTGTGAGTGTGTGTGAGTGTGTGCGCGCACGGGCGGCTTGTGCTCTGCCTTGAAGCCACTGGGGAGCCGCGTGAGGAGGAAGGAGCGGGCCGGCAGGAGTCGGGCGGGCACGCGGGCGAGCGGGTGGGCGTCCGCACGAGCGGGCACCGGGGGAGGCGCTTAAGAGGACACGTCGCCGGGCCTGAGGCGTCAGCGGGACCGGGCGAGGGCTGTGCGGCGTCAGCTGAGTGCAGCTGGGGCGCAGGTTTGGTACCAGCGTCATGGAGCTCCGCCAGCCACGAGGCGAAGGAGTGGCACGCCCGGTGCCCAGGAAGTGCGAGAAGCAGGAGGGAGCCTGGGAGGGCGGGCGGCCGAGGGTCGCGGCTCCGCTCTGAGCGGATGAGGGAGGCGGGCCCTGGTTTCCAGAGGGCACCGCCAGGGTCAGGCACACGGCGTGGCTGACGGGGCGCGACCCGTGCGCGACACTGTGCCCTGGTGCCCTCGCGAGGCTGCCGGGGAGGGTGGCTGAGAAGGGAGGAGGGACAGGAGGCGTTGGGGCCCGGGGCTTCTCTGCTCTTCCACCCGGTCTCCGCGGGCCTCCCTGGCCGCGCCCCTCGCCCCTCGCCAGCGTCTCAGGGGTCCTCCCAGGGCAGCTCAGGCACAGATTTAACCCCCGTCGCTGGACCCCCGCTCGGTCCGAGGCAGTGAGCAGTCTCAGTGCCCCTCTCGGCACTGGGAAGGGGCAGCCAGGACCACGCTTTCCGTCTGCCACAGCTGTCTGGGGGTGGCACAGGGCTCTGCCCGCAGTGTCTGCGGCTAAAGGCAGAAGCTGTGTTTGGGCCTCGGAGTCGGGACAGACAGGACACGTGCGTGCGGCCCACAGGGCCCCCTGGAGTCTGGAGCCAAGACTGCTCCTCTTCCCAGCACTGGAGGACTTGGGTGTCCTGGGCCACCCCTCTCCTCCGTGGGGCGGGTGGGGCGCGCACCCTTTGAGTCTAGCTGGGGACCCAGCGCTCACTGCCGCCTGGCATGCTAGCGAGGGAAAGGGGGACCTGGCCTGGGAGCTCGTGAGCAGCCGCTCCGCGTCCTACAGTGAATGTGAGTTTGATCACAGTTGAGATACTTTTTTCACCTATAAGGTTGGCAGATATGAGTAGAGGTTGGAGAACTGGGGATCTTTACCCACTGCTGTTGATGAATGTGAAAATTATAAGACAACCAATGAGACCAACTTGACATCATTTACCAAAAATTTAGGTTCACATACCCTTTGACCCAGAAGTTTACTTTTAATAATTTATCATATACATTACATATATATATATATATATATGCAGATATATATCCCTACTTATTGTAGCATTATTTACAGCAGCAAACTATAGGAAACAAAGCAAAATGTATGTACTGATCTATACTATGTATGTACTTCACAAAATAGAATGCTTTACATAAATGTCTTTAAAATGAGCTGGTTACATAGCCGAGCAGTACAGCACATGCTTAACATGCACAGGGTCTTGGATTGATACCCAGCGTTACAGAAAGGGACAGAAGGCACGGTGACACAAGCCTCTAATCCCAGCACTCTGGGAGGCTGAGACAGGAAGATCACAAATATGGGCCCAGCCTGGACAACTCCAAATTAAATAATGCCTGGGGTTGTGGCCCAGCGTGAAGGCCGAGTCCTAAAGGGGGAGGAGGGGAGAGAGAGGGGAGAGACGGGTATAAATGGTTGTGTATGTGTGAATATGTAACAGACACGTGTGTGCTCGTGTGCACCTTGTCTTTGGGCTGAGGGCCGTGCCGAGGGGAGCAGGAGGGCGGAAGGAGACAGAAGGGAGGCCAGGAAGAGAGGAGACTCCCCAAAGCACACGTTTTATGATGCTGTGACCTCACCACTGTGGAGCGCTATACGATCTATTTAAAAACAGAAATAGAAAAGTAAACAGCATTTTTCCAAATGCTCCAAAAGAAACCAAACAGGAAGAAAAATCCCTACAATAAAATTCAGACTCAGAGTAGGGACTACGCTGGTCAGAGAGTGACTGAGCTGCCTGGTACCACTTAGGTCATTTGAAACCGACCGACAGGGAGATATTTTAAGGCAGGTGACTTTGTCAAACTAAAGCCGGTAACACGAGACCTCCCTGGATCCACAGATCACCGCTCCTGTTTCTTCTAGCCAACATTTCCTGAAAGGCTTGATGGAGGCTATTTCCCAGGACATCCTGGCCGGGTGATGGTCGTGCATTCTGTCCCTGGCATTTGTTTTTCTCTAGGTGAACGTATCTTTTCGTTTGTGTCAGCACGTGCTTGCTGTACATAAGGACCACACTTGTCACGGGTGTGCAGATCACCCTCCAGTTTGCGCGTGTCCTCTCCCCGCCCCCCTCCCTCATTTCTTGGTCCCCTTCCCCTCTGCGGAACCCAGGATTTTAGGAAACCATACCGTGTGACTCCGGAGAAGCTTGTCCCACTGGATAAACCCATCTCGGTCGGGGGCAGACGTCTGGTAGGTACAGGGAAGGGTGACACTTTCTCCCCGGGCCGCCCGGATAACTTCCTGTGGGGTTTCCACAGAGATGGTGTCGACAGTCACCCAGACTGCAAAGAAAGCAGGAAGTGAGGGGAAAGTACAGCAGAGCCGCGCACCAGGCGTGGGGACAGGTGCAAGCCTTCCGCTCCTTGGCGCTCAAGTACTTTCTTCCTAGTGATGCCAGTGCCAAGAAGCTCCTGAGTTGCTGATGCTTGGGCCAGAGGTGCCACCTTGGTGGCTGAGTGTATCAAATAACTCTCGATGTTACGCTGTCACCTGTCTTTGCAGCCCCTCCTCTATCAGAAAACACACTCGGTATCACGGTCGTTCCTGGCAAGTTACTGCTCCTGCTCAAGAGGTTGGCTGCTGGAGGGGCCTCTGGCCCGCCTTCCCAGCGCTCCCTCTATCCCGAGTGTGTGTCTGCACACCTTCTCCATGTTCTGCCCCTGACCTTGACCCATTCCTTGTCCTCAGGGACACCGTCCCAGGCTCCCCAGGACCTGCACAGGAGCTACGCGGTCAGGAACCGCTGTCTCTGGCAGAACCCCGGGGGCCCACGTACTGTTGGCCTCGCCTGGTGGCACCCCTGTCTGATGGGACTAACTCTCACGGTAAATCAAAGACAGCCAACCCAACCCACTGCCATTTCTTTAGACAAGTGTCTAATTCTCCACTCAGTATCAAAGGGTTGTCTGGACGTGGTGGCGCATGCCCGTAATCCTGGCACCCGGGGACACTGAGGCAGGAGGAAAGAGCGCCGCCCATCCTGGGCAACTTAGAAATGTAGTGAGATCTTGTGTCCCAAAAGGGAGAGGGGTGCACCTCAGTGCGAGGGCCTGAGTTCAATCGCTTGTACCACGATTTCTAAAATATCAAAAAGATGTTAAGCTGTCAAAGGAAGAGTCGATATGTGATTGTGCAGTCAGTAATTCCTGATGCTGGGGGTCCCGGTGAGGTTCGGTGTGGCCCAGCGGGGTGGGCACTGTACAGGCATTTCACAGGTGTTTTCTTACTCATTCTCACATGCTCCTTAAAGGTGGAAAATGTTTATCCCTCATTTTGCAGATGATAAAATTGATATTCAGAGAAGGGAGCAATTTGCTTGGCTCAACAGTCGAGGCCGAGTGCTCATCGTGGCCAGTAGACTGGGGGATGGTGCCCATCCTGACCCCCAGCAAAATCCTCTTCCTGCCCTACTTCTTACCACGTCACACCCTCCGTTACGGAGGCCAAGCCCAGCCTGTGCTTCCTTCAACCCCTAGGCAGGTGTTTGGCTGGGCCAGCCACAGTGGCCAGTTCCCTGCTCTGCTCTGAGCGGAGAGCACAGGCCTTGAAGCCACGGAGCTCATGGACCAAGACCGGACCCTTGCACACAATCAGTCTTCTTATCCAAGCTCCTTTTGCTGGCAGAAGAGAAATCAACAGACTCTGCGGGAGATGCGCCCAGGGCTGGTGAGATCCCCGCAGCAGCCCTGCGCTGACCAGCCCCTCTCAGCTCTCCACGCTTTACATCCTGTCGGGTGGAGCAGCCGGACTGGCTAGACTCATGGGCTCCCCAAACCTCAGGAAGTGCATGCTTGGAATCCCAGCACTCTGAGGGGCTGAGGCAGGAGGATCCCAAGTCCAAGCCTGGGCAACTTAGCAACTGAGCAAGATCCTGTGTCAAAAATTAAAATTTTGAAAGGGCTAGAGATATAGGCCAATGTAAAGGCTCGGGGTTTAATCCTCAGTGCCACTAAAATAAAAAAATATATATAGCAAAACATCTCCACAAGGTGATATGCTCTCACAACCACCCCACCACCGACTCTCTCCCTACCCAGCTTTCTGTTCTACTGGCTTGGAAATGTCCCTCTGATGCCCTCACTCTTGTATCGCTATCTGCACCTCGCTATAGCACACGGCCCTTCGTGGCCAGCCCAGGAAGTCGCACAGCAGAGAGTTTAACGCACACAATACCACCCCTGGAAGCCAGTCCTTCCTTCACCAGGGTACGAGCGTGGGTGGTTTACGGAGCTCTGGGTACCTCAGGGCCACACAGTAGAAATGGTCACGTGAGGATGAATTGGCAGGAGATGTGCCCTCTGTCTAACGGCCCCTCACTCTGTGCCATCACGTAGTGGTTACAGTGTGTGCGAGGTCGTAGCGAACCACTTCTAATTTCTCACCCTGGGACCTCCCGGCAAAGTGCATCCTTGGTTCAAGTTAATCACAAGGCACAACCACCTGCCATCACCATGAGTGAGCTGTCAAAAAGGAAGACCGGCTTCAGAGGGCATTATAGGAGGGAGTCACGCGCCGTATGACAGTAATAGGTCTGCAAGGGGCGAGAGATCCAAGGATGAGGAAGAGCTCACACAGGAAAACACCTTGCATCGATGCACGGTGCTATTACATGTTATTTGTAAACCCGAGAAAATCTCAAAGGACGGATCCCGTGCCCGAGGGACACTTAAATAATCCCAGATGGGGGTTACCCTCAGTGAAGACCTTTCTGCCGACAGCCACTCCAGAATCTATCAGCAGCCTCCGCTTCCACTGATTACGCCCATGTTCGCGCTCTGACAGGGAGAGCAGGGACCGCTCGCCACGCGCGAATCCAGCTCCTCTCACTCCTGACCCCTGGCCTCACGCTCGGGGACTCCACCACCCCTCACTTTGCCTTCTGGAGGACCCGGGTCCCCACTGAGTGGAGAGAACAGAGGCACCAGGCGCGACCTCTGATGCTCGACCACGACCACGACCGAGAAACTGGAGAGAACAGACATTCATCTCTGGAGGCTGCCACCTGCCTCTCCCTGCGCCTCCTTGGCGCGACCCTGGCACACTGCCACTTGCTGAGCGCCCCACAGCTCGGCTCCCCTCTGCACTACCTCCTCTGACCTGTGCCCTTTGCGCCGCTCGCTCCGCTCTCGCATCCTCCTCCCCTGTCCCCCTCAAGGCTGCCTGAGCTCCTCTGAACAGCACCCGATAAGCAAGTGCCCACAGGGTCAACGGCAACAGGTACGCTAACCTCCACGGTGCCCGCTTAGGGGCAGCCCGAAGGTTTGTCTGCGAGTGAAAACTCACCACATTTTCCTTCTTTTTCGGTGTCTGTAGATGTCTTGAGCACATGCATCATCCAAAAGGAAGTGTCCTGTTTCTCCCAGGTAAAGTTTCCAGCTGTCCTGGCGCCGGCCCTGTCCTTGGGCGTTCGCCTCCTGGCGCTGCTGTCCCTCGGAACTCTACTGCACAGTGCGCCCGAGGCGCCAAGTGCGCGCGGGATCCCCCTCCTCACTCTGAACTAACTTAACTTTGGGCCTCTGTCCCCTCGACTGTAAGATGAGGACAATCTCCTGTTCTAACTCAAAATCGCGATAAGGGTTGAATGAGTTAGCCCAGCACAGAAGCGAGAACTCTCCGAGCGCTCTGCACGGTCAGCGTGCCGCCCCCACCTTCACATGCCCCGGGCCCAGCACAGCCCCTGCACACGGCAGGCAAACCGCCACGAAGTCCTTTTTGTCAGCCACAGAGTGAGTTACAGAAAATGCAGGCTTAAAGCATGGACGGGGTTTGCAGGCAGAGAATCATGGTGGCAGAACTTTCCCCACGGGCTGCTGGAAATTACCAAAACAAAATAAAGTACACAAGGAGCCGCAGAGGGGAGCCAGGCTGCAGGCTGCTCCAGGCGGCAGTGAGAGGGGTCACGGGTCTTCCCTAGGAGGTGGGGTGCAGAGGCCCAGCCTGGGGACTCGAGGCTGGCTGGCTTGCTTGTAAATAATTAAGATTTGTTAAGAAGATAATAAACCGTCTCTCGAGAGCTACTGAAAAGTAATCCATCTGAGGAAGATAATGAAATGCTCGATGGAACTGAGGCAACCCCAGCACATTATGGGAACCCTGGGGAAGCTGGCAATGATGCGTCCACTTAGGAAAATGCATTTGTTCAGAGAAACCATGTTCACGTGGGGGCGGAAGTGCTGCAGGCCGAGAGACTCGCCGAGCCCAGAGCTGGATCCCTGCAGTGGGCTGAGGTGAGGCGGTGCCCAGCAAGGGGCAGGCCGCTCCCACGTGCAGGCTGGCGTGTCCTCCCTGGCGCTCTGGAAGGCTCCTCCCCCAGAGGCAGGAGGGAAAGCAGGTGGGTGACCGACCGCGCACTCGGTCAAGCTGAGCAGCGTGGCACACGCCTGTAAGCCCAGCCTCTGCAGTGCTGAGGAAAGAGGATTGAAAGTTCAAGCCTAGCCCGGGTAACAGTGAATTGCTTTGAGATACTGTCTAAAAATAAAAAATAATAAAGGGGTTGGGGACGTAACTCAGTGCAAAGGCCCTGGGTTCAGTCTCTAGTACCACACAAACACAGACACGCATAAAAAGAGCTCAGTGTTCGTGGGACTGTATGATCGACATGGTTTGTTCTAAAGTCCTAGTTTAGTGTATGCCCCGCCTTTCCGGAAGCCCACCAGGACCACTACAGCACAGACGGCTAGCCGGCTTTTCCGAACCTCTTCAGGCAGCATATACTCCCTATCTGGGCGCTTCTCGTGTGATGCGGAGCTGTCTGTGTGGGGTCCTACCCCCCAGAAACTCCGGGTCTTGGCCTCCCCTTGCCTCCACGCCTTGCTGGTCCAATCCCCAGGGCTCTGTGTAAAGCTGGGTGCTAATTAGCCCTTGTTGACTGAATGGCTGGCGGCACAATCACTCCCCAGGATGCAGTTAGAAGTCCTTGGAAGCCAGCATCTTAATGGAACCTAATGGAGTGTTAAAGTGTGTGAAAGAATTTGGGGGAGGGGGCTGTGTTGCAAGCAGGGAAGAAGATTCTAGTAGAAAGTATTAATGAGGAAGCGGGTCTTGACATAGCCCCCTGAGGGACTCATTTGTGTTGAGCTTGTGAATAAAGGAATAAAGCAGGATGCAAAATTTTATCTAACATTATCCCAGTCCCATATGGTCACAGGCAGCAGATTCTAGAAGAAAACGTACCAGAATACAAGCAGTATTAATAACAATTCTCTTTGAAATCAAAGGTCGCAGGGAATTTGTGGGTTTCTGCTTTGTGTAGTTGTATGTTCCTGATGTTCTGCGATAAACACACAGCAGTACTCCTGGAACTGCCGAGCAACAAAGGAGGAGAGAACAAGTTATTGTCACACAGATGTCACTTGACCCGGGAAGAAGAGAAAGCTGAAAGCATAAGGCCACAAGGCATCTAAAAAAGGTTTCTTCAGGCCCTCTGCACTGCAGATGAAGAGATTAGGGAGGGATCGAGGCTGTAGGAAGGAGTTTCCTGAAAGGAAGAGGCTGAAAATAAAGCAGCCAGACCTCAGCTTGAGAGGGGCGAGGAGGGACAGGGCCCAGGCACAGGGCAGCCTGAGCTTCCCTCCTGGCAAATGTCTCCGGTTCCCCTGGGAGCAGATGTGCCAGTCGGTGCAACGAGTGCAGGGCAGCAAGCTCCAGAGCACCGATCTACAATTTCTGCTCCTCTCCAGGGAGCTCTGTGCCTGTCCTAACCGGCAGTGCGTGTCACAGCCTATGTCTGCCCATGCCAGGTGTTTATGGCATCTCTGACTCACCAGGGCAGAAAACAAGGAAGCCGCTCAAAGGTCACTGGCAGCAGAGGAGCTGGGAGCACCTCAGGAAGCAGGCAGATTCTGCAAGTGGCAGTTGGTGCCTGGGCAGAGAGGGCTGTCCCAAGGGTAGGTGATGGTGGAAAAGACAAGCCCAGTAGAGCAGGCAGAGAAGGTACGACTGCAGAGACGGGATCAGAGTGCTGCCAGTCCTCACTGGCAGCTGGAGCACAACCGAACTTGCCCTCCGAGCCCTCTGTCTTCCACGTGTCTCAGCTCCGCGCCGGAGTTCCCAACTCCTTCCCTCACCAGCCCCCTGAAACAGGGCGGCCTGAAGGGGCAACAGGAAAGGCAGGATGGGAGATGGTGACAGCAAGGCTGGTGCTGCCCAGGGAGGCGGGGAGGGCGGGTGCTCAGTCCTTAACACTCCTCCAGGCCCTGGGCGCCTGGGCCCAGCCTCCGCGCCAGACGTGGGGAAGCAGTAGGCCAGGGGCGGATGGTTCCGCTCTCCCAGTGTTCCGGCCTCTGAGTGAGTCAGACAGTAATAAATAAATAATCAGAATAAATGAGGAGCCATCGTGGTAACAAGTGCTACACATTCAGTGAGAGGAAAGAGCGGGGACTTGGGGAGGGACGTGGAGCTGGGCTGGAGAGGCGCATGATGCACCGAGAAAGAGGAGAAGAAGGGGTACTGGAGAGGAGGACTCCGCGGGGCTCAGGGGCAGCAGGATGCGGCCAGAAAGGGAAAGAAGAGCGTAGAGCAATGACGGCCCTGGGCACAGAGGGGTGTGCTCACCCA
The DNA here is from genome assembly GCA_004026965.1 of Petromus typicus. Lineage (NCBI taxonomy): Eukaryota > Metazoa > Chordata > Mammalia > Rodentia > Petromuridae > Petromus > Petromus typicus. Next base: position 52,375 of record PVIR01003955.1, on the reverse strand, counting down.
GGCGTGGTGTCTTTTAGCCTCCCTGTGTCACTCTGAGTGAATGCCCCAGCCCAGGACAAGTGACCTGCTTCTTCCTCAGGGAGCAGAGGACACAGTGGCTCCATCAGCCCCTCGTTGTCCACATCGCTGGTTGCTGACTCCCTGGGATCCCCCCACAGAGCAGCTCTGGGGCCACACTCCTGCCAGTGGGACCCCACGTGGGCTGGGTCCAGGAACAATGGCAGGAGAGGGAACAGACAAAAATGGACAGATTGGAGAGGTAGAGGAAGGCCTGAATCAGGGCATGGTAATGACTCAATTTGTGGGAGACAGAGAAAGCAATCAAGGGCAATATGGTAATTTTAAAAGATAGTCCTTGGGCCAGGAATTTAACTCAGTGGTTCCAGCGCCTGTCTTGCAAGTGCAAGGGCGCAGGTTCGATCACCCAGCATACCATAGTGGGCATGGAGACTCACGCCCAGCAGCAACCAGTACCACATATCACAGTGCCGGGCGTGGTGGCTCACGCCTGTCATCCCAGCACTCGGGAGGCAGAGGCAGGAGGACTGCTGTGATGTGAGTTCGAGGCTGAGCTCAGGGCCAGCCTGGACTACAAAGTGAGACCCTGTCTCAAAAAACCTTAAAAAATAAAATAAAATAAAAAAAGAGATGGGGTGCCAAGGGATTAACATCAGCCCACCATGGAGGGCACCTGCATACCTACGGTTATAGTGGCACAACTCACCATAACAAGATGTGAAACCAGCCCAGGTCCCCATTAACAGGTGAAATAAAAAAGAAAATGGTAATATCTACACAGTGGAGTATTATTTGGCCATAAATAAGCTGAAATTTTGGCATTTGTGGGAAAATGGATGGAATTGCAGTTCTTCATGTTGAAATAAATAAGCCAGACTCAGATAGACCATACATGTTTTCCTCACACTGCCCTGTCCCTCCAAAAAAGATGGCGGGAAAGAAGGAGACTGTTATTAGACAACAGGAAGTGAATAAGGGGGAGGAAGTGTGTGGAAGAGTAAGAGGGAGGAGATATATGATCAAAATATACCTGTAATAAAAGGGAAAAATTAAAAAGCTGGGCTCTGTGAATGACCCACAGAATACAGAATACCATCTATTCCTTGATCCATTTCTGGGCTTAGGTCCCAAGACACCGGTAGCTTCCATGTCCTGTCTCTTTAGGTGTTTGCTCTGAGATTCCAGCCACACTAAAGAAACCCCAGCTTCGCTGTGGGAGTCCACAGCTCGGAAAAGCAGAGCCAGCACCAGCCTGCCAGCCACCCACCGCTCCGTTTTGGAAGTGAGTCTTCCACTTTGATGGGGTTGAAGCCACATGCAGCAAAGACAAGAGGTCTCTGTCAACCGCCTTCCCAAATGCAGATTTCAAGGAAAATAAGTTGATTCGTATTGTTTTAAGCCACTAAATCATGGATGGTTTCTTACATAGTGATGGAAAATGTAACAGATGACTCTTAGTTTTCTGCCTGAGATTACTGGAAAGGATGCCGGTTTGGAGACCATGGTTGTGAGTTCCGTTTAACTTGTGGTGTGAAATGCTTTGACTCATCTAGGTCGAACTATGGAGCTAATGAACAGGTGGAATTCTTACTGAGGAGAGACTTGGGATCTGAAGGTGGGCACCTGTGAGTCTCCTGGGGATGGGTGGCAACTAAGTGTTGGACACAGACGTGGACACACAGTGGGAGTGGAAGAATCTAGGACTGAATGAGGGGAGCTGTGATACATTATGGCAAGGCGAAGGCAAATCAGGCCACAAAGGAGAAATGAAAGGACGAGGCCTCCCATAGAGGAGGAGAAATAAGAAACGATGGGTCATAAAACAGAGCATCTTGGGAAAGACGGGAGAGATGAGCGGGCCTAGCGCACTGCCCCTGGCTCCCAGTGGCCAGCACCATAATAGGAAGCACATCTGGGTTCAGAGAAGCCCTGGGCTGAGATCTGGAGGGGAATCACACCTGTGTCCCTAAACCAGTTCTTCCTAGAGCCTTCGTTCTCAGTCTGAGGTCCCTGGACCCAAAGTGTCATCACCTGGGAGACACAGAAATGCAGAATCTCAGGCCTTGTCCAGGACCGGCTGAATCAGTCTGCATTTTATCCAGGTCCTCAGGTAGCTTATACATCCAGTGGAGTCAGAATACATGGAACTGGGCTTTCCCAACACAGGCACCAAGCAGAGGATGGACAGTAACCCAGGAAAGCCGCCAGATGAGGCAAAACTGAGCGTCGGAAGTGACTGGTCACTACAATTACATTTCTTCCAGCTGCTATTTATAACTCTCACCCTAGACTTGCACATCAGAGCCATGTGGGTAATTTTTCTTTAAGTCAGAGAGAAGCCCAGATCCTGCCCTCTGGATTCGGATTCGGGAGGTATGGGGAAGTCTAGAGGAGTGACCACAGCCAGGGCCTTGGGGCAGGCGGAAGGAGGGCAGGCTGCCTGTCTTACACTGGTATCGCAGGCTCACACTGCCCTGTCTCCAGCACACCCACCAGCTTCTTGGGGTGGAGACTCCATGGCACCAGCAGGACACTCTCTCACCTGGTTCTTGTCAGATATGACCTAGGACCCGAGCCCAGCCCAGGCCAGGCCCTGCAGGGAGCTTAGGCATGGAGGTGACTGAGCTCAGACGGGCTGCCCAGGCAGGCCCAACCCCAGGAGCCGCGCACATGCACTTCGGATGAGTCAGCAGGAGCCGCGCACTCAGGGAAAGCCAGCCTGCTGGGGATGGCCTCTGGCCGGGGTGCCGGGAAGGTTCAAGTGGGCAGGGTCAGTTTCAGAGTAACCCGGAAACAGTTCTCACTAAAACCCACCACAAGTCGAGCACCCACGAGATGATTAAATCTTTTGATTTTGGCAGAGAAAATGAATTTTTTCCCTCTGGTATGATATTTTACAATGACAGATTCCTTTATTTTCTGTGTTGAGCAGTACTTTCTAACTTAAGTTAAATTAGGAAAATGAGGAAGCTTCCTGCAGTTCTAGGAAGGTAGGGTGTGTGTGTGTCTGTCTGTCTGTGTCTATGTGTGTGTCTCTGTGTGTATGTGTGTGTCTGTCTGTCTGTGTGTCTGTGTGTGTGTCTGTGTGTGTGTATGTGTGTGTGTCTGTCTGTGTCTGTCTGTCTGTGTCTGTGTGTGTGTCTGTGTGTGTGTATGTGTGTGTGTGTCTGTCTGTGTCTGTATGTGTGTGTCTGTGTCTGTCTGTGTCTGTGTGTGTCTCTCTGTATGTGTATGTGTGGGTGTGTCTGTGTGTGTGTCTGTGTGTGTGTCTGTCTGTCTGTGTCTGTGTGTGTGTATCTCTGTGTGTTTATGTGTATATCTGTCTGTCTGTGTGTGTCTGTGTGTGTCTATGTGTGTGTCTCTGTGTGTATGTGTGTGTGTGTCTGTCTGTGTGTCTGTGTGTGTGTCTTGTGTGTATGTGTGTGTATGTCTGTCTGTGTCTGTGTGTGTCTATCTTTCTGTCTGTGTCTGTGTCTGTCTGTCTGTGTCTGTGTGTCTGTGTCTGTCTGTGTGTGTGTGTCTGTCTGTCTGTCTGTGTCTCTGTGTCTGTGTGTCTGTCTGTCTGTCTGTGTCTCTGTGTCTGTGTGTCTGTCTGTCTGTCTGTGTCTCTGTGTGTGTGTGTGTCTGTGTGTGTTTGTGTCTGTGTGTATGTGTATGTGTTCAGACCTTCAAAGATGTCAGAGCCTCCCAGCAGAGCTGACCAATGGCCTCGTTGCCCTGGAGTTTTCCAGGTGGGTCTTTCTCTATGTATCTCTTTTGATGATCCAGACCTCCCATCGCAAATCTTTCATGGAGTCCGGCAGCTGAAAATTTTTTCCAGAGACTTGATTTCATGTACATATTGAAGCCTTTTCTCTCGTACCCTTTGGGAGTGGTCAGGCACATGGTGGCTCTTTTGATAATAACTTAGGGCTCTAGCACAGTGAGCTCTTGACCAGTATCAGCCAGATTAGAGCTCTCATAGACCCAGTCTCTGAAAGTCCCATTGATTCCTAGTAACTATATTCATCCGATGAATAATAACAGCAATAATAATAACTAGCATTACTGAGTTCCTGTTATGTCCTAGGCACTGCTCCTTATATGATCCTTATATGTGCAAATCCACTTAGCATCTGTAATAATCCTATGGGAGGGAAAATGGAATTTTACCCATTGTGAATTACCTTCTGCATTCTACAGTCTGGAAAACTGAGTTTTTCCAGGTGAAGCATTTGCCCTCACTGCACTCAGCTAAGGAAGAGGGGTCACCTGAGTGCCTGTGACGGCACCAGCGTGCCGTGGTGGGGGTGGCTGAGACATACCTGGCAGGGACGTCCATTTTGTCACTGCCTTTGTTTGGCATTGTGGGTATGTGACACCATAAAGCAGACCAACCATAGTTGGCTTATTTACTTTTCATTTCCTCGTGTGCTGACTTTAGCCACCTCCACTGACCTTGTATGATAGCTACTGCTTCCCCGAGGCTCCACGAGACTAGGGCTGACCTCCTCAGCTCGGTGTTTCCTCCCAGCGAATCTACTGTCACAACCGGATGCTGAAAGGAGGAAGAAACCAGCAGGTCCTCCAGAAGCCAGCTTAAGCTTCGCCTACCCCAGGAAGCCCTCTCTGATCTCCTTTCTCCCTGTGTACGAAGATGGGACACTCTCAGAGACGGTCTTTGACAGCTCTTTGCTCCCAGCGATGTCTGTTTCACCAACACTACTTCCTGGGGGCAGATTCTGCCCACGCCTCAAGTAGGCACCGTGCCTGGCTCCCTGTGCCCCACAGCTCCGGCCCTGCATCTTAGAGTGGACACGGAGGGACAAAAGCTGGTGGGCGCCGCACTCCGGGCTGAGCTGCTGAGGGGAGGGAAGGCGGTGAGTGGAGAAGGCACGCTTTCTCAGTGTGTTGGAAATATGCCTGAGAACTGGTTCTGCTAGATGAGGTCGCCAGGGGAAGAGGCAAAAGGGCCTGCCCCAGGCTACTCGGGTTAAGGCACCTTTCGTTCTAAGTCAGTGAGCCCTGTGTTCAGGTTTATCCCCAGGCCCACATGACTTCTCACCCCTGCACAGGTCACTGCCAGGTCACTGCTAAACGGTGGGCATCTTCCTCAGGAGATGGTCGGAGAACCCACTGCTAGCCCACCTGGGACAAGAAGGCTATTTCCTTCCACGGGCTATCCCTGAGGGCCTGTGGCACCGTCCTGTCTGGAGCTGAGGGCTGGGACTCCTCACCTCGAGGGTGCTGACACCTGGGCTGTGCTCAGTAAAGTTATTTGTTGAAAGATGTGCAAGCCCAGCCATGTAAGTAGATGATGAGGCCACAGCCCTCGGCAGACAGAGCCTTAGGCTCAGCTTGAGCCCTCTGAGCTAACCTGTCTTTTCTGAGTCTTCCTGCCAGCCACTGGGCCCAGCCTTCCTCCAGCACCAGGTTGCCCTGTTCTCGGCTGGGGTTTGAGAGCTGGGGCGGCAAAGGGACTATGGGGCTGGGGAACTGTGCTGAGAGCGTGGGCTGGCGGGCTGGGTTTGTCCCAGGCACTGAGGGGATTCTAAACCAAACTCAGGGTGCCACTTCCCCGGGCTCAGGGAGTTTCCCAGTGCAGCTCTTACTTCCTCCTGCCCACTGCCAGGTCCTGGAAGCTCACAACACTTTCTGAATGGTAAGCTGATGGCCAAGGGTGCTGACTAAAGACACCTCAAATTGCCTAAACTTCCTTTTCTCTACTTCCTTCCTGCTGTTCACTTTCAAGATTTTCATTCCAAGATTTATCCACTCCATGGACCACCACACAGTTTTGCTACTTAACGTTTGATTTGAAATTAACCACAGACCTATAAAAGTCTAGGGGCAGGTGGCTCCCGTTCTTCAGATTTTCAACGCCTGCAGTAGATAAAGACGTGAGGTGCTTTGGCCTTCGCCGGTGGCTTTCTAGTTTATTGCTGCTCCGGTATTTTTTGTAAATTGCCTTGTCTCCCTGGCTTAGTTTTCCTATACATATTAACATCCTAACAAGGGTATTTAGATTCATTTTCTAGGACAACCCTGATTCAAACACGTTATCCCTACAGTCAGCTCTGATATCTGACCTTAAAGAGACGGATCAGGGTGAGGCAAAGCTGGCATGGGAAGCAGATATGACCTATTAATTCCAAACCCCAGGATACCTGCACAGAACAGTTTGTGAGGCCCTGACACGGACTCCTCTGGACAGCCTGAGCAGGTGTTTGACAGGATAGCCCAAACCTGGCGTGAGCTTCAGGAACAGGTGACACAAAAGGACAGTGGACTCTGAGGGCTGTGCTGCTGGGTTCTTTCACTGTAACCCACTTTTTCCTGTTAATTTTTTTTTCCTACTTTTACTTGGCTGCTTTTTCCTACTTTTACAAATTCACCCTACAGAGCCTGTTTCTTTTCCTATCTTTCATCAATGTGAAACTTCACTGCCTCTGTAGTAAGCCAATTCTTTGTTCAGGACAGAAATAATCTAGAAACCAATTCTAGAAGGAGATTCTAGCACCCTAAGACCTAGTAACAATTTGGCACAGGAAAAAGTTTTCTCGAGGGTACTTCGATTTCTTCATTCCAGCAAAGCGATAGAGTTTTATTTACCAATATGCAAATGAAAACCGTTCTTGTCTGGGCACTGGCCGGAATAGAGAATAAGTAGATCTGGCCGGCAGCCTCGCTTCTCCTTTGCCCCCGGGTCCCTGTGCCTCACCGACTCCTGGGCGCTGCCGAGAGCAGCTTACTCACCTGCACACAGCATCCACAGCTCAGGCTGCATCTTTCACGCTGTGATCTTGCTCCCTCTTGCTCCAAGCCCAACAGCACCAGCCTGTGGCCTAGCCCGCCCGAGGTCTCCTCGGCTCTCCTGGTCCTGTCTTCTCTGCCCAGACTGGCCCACGGCCCGCCCTCCTCTGGACTCACAGGTGAACTCACCTGGGAAGTTGGCCTCGTGCTCCACCTACTGCTCTGAAGGTCCCGAGTCTCCCGCTCTCCTCCGCAGCAGTCAGCTCCCTCTTCCTCCTCGGTTAGCAGGTGTACAAAGTCCTGGGCCTCACGCTAAGGTGTGGGCCTCTCGTAACTGCCAGAGCTGCTGCCACATAATAAAAGGGTGGGATTCCAAGCTCGTAAAAGGGTGTTGTCTACATTTGCTGAAACGCTTTGAAACCCGGTATGATTTGATCTACTTCCATCCTCTTCTCAGGCCCCACCCCAGGACAGACACGCTGTTGTTGAGAAGAGAAGCCCCTTTCCTCAGTATCTAGTATCTAGCGAGGGACATAGCAAATGCCCAAGTAAGCAAAGAAGATAATCTTGGAGATAATGTGACCACCTTGTGTCAGTTTTCCAGGGTTTTAACCCCAAACCCTCATGTCCTGATAACCACCTCAGTTAAAGCAAATTAAGATGCTGGTCACTCTACCAAAAGTGTGATAAATCCTGTGGGAAACGCTGAGAATCATTTCCTTCCATAAATAGAATCCCCATCTACATATCTATAATAATATATATCTATATGCTACATATATCAATATCTACATATTATATAGATATTTTATATCTATCTCTGTGTGTGTCTACGTCACTGTTCTCTAATGAAGGGTTCTTAAAATTTTTTTCATTTCATAAAATATCTTAGAGTCTTTAGGAGGTGTGATCAAAGCTATGGTGAATGAGGGCTGGGGATTTAACTCAGTGGCTCTGAGCCTGCCTTGCAAATGCAAGGTCCTGAGTTTGATCTCCCATGCCAAAAACAAAAACAAAAAACCAAAGATAGGTTCATAAAAACATGACAGTGTGCCCTTATCCACTTCACTCACCGCATCTGGCTCCATGCAACATCTGGCTCTTCCCTACAGTCAAAATGACCAAGGAAGGTGAACATTTGAATCCAATGAGAATACTGAGGTACCCATGATGATACCACTAAAACCACTCACAAAAGAGGATTTCCGGAGCTTAGGGAAAGACTTCCTGAACAAAACCCCTATAGTACAAGAATTTTCAGAAGAGATCAACAAATGGGACCTCATGCTTTTAAAAAGCTTCTGCACAGCAAAGGAAACCACCAACCAAGCGAAAAGGCAACCAACAATGTGGGAAAGAATCTTTACCAGCTGTTTCTCAGACAAAGGGCTATTATCTAGAATATATAAAGAGCTTAAAAAAATTAGCCCACCCTAACTTAAAGATCCAATTCAAAAATGGGCATCTGAAATGAACAGACACTTTTCAGAGGAAGAAGAGCAACTAAGAAGTATATGAAGAAATGCTCAATGCATCTCATTTGAGAGATGCAGATGAAAACAACACCGAGATTTCATCTTACTCCACAGAGAATAACTGCAGTCTCAAAATTAGCCAGCAACAAATGTTGGTAAGGCTGCAGAGAAAAAGGAACCCTTCTCCACTGTTGGTGGGTATGTAGACTTGTACAAACTCTGTGGAAATCAGAGTGGAGATTCCTCAAAAAGTTAAGGTTGGAGGTCCCATTTGACCTGGACATTGCTTTGCTAGGTATATACACAAAAGAATTAAAAAATTCATATCACAGCAACATATGTGCACCTATGTTTATAGAAGCTCAGTTTGTGATTGCTAAATCTTGGAAACAACCCAAATGTCCATCAACTGGAGACTTGATAAAGAAGATATGGTTCTTTTATAGAATGGAGTATTATTCTGCCATTAAAAATGATAAGACTGAGTCATTCTTACTCAAATGGATGTACCTTCAGGACATCCTCATAAGTGAAATAAATAGGTCACAGATGTGTAAATATCATATCATTTCTCTGGTATGAGAAAATGAAGATGTAAATGAGTTCTAGTATATATAGTTGATATTGTGAAATAGAAAATATTTAAAAAGAAAGAGGTGTAGGGGTAAATAACGAGGGGAAAAAGAATGTGATAGTAATAAAAAAAGAAACAAATCATATATATATGAGTTGGGAGGTTGCAGGGTAGGTGGGGAAGGGGAAAAATGAGAATCAAGCCGTGTCATATTCTGATACAAATCCTCAGTGTTGAATGGGATGATGATGTGTATTCATATTGTACCAATAAAGATCTGAATTTTTTTTTAAAAAAAAGAGGACTTCCAGAGCTGTTTCAGAAAGTAGCAAGAATATTGGGAGAAGAGTGTCAAAGCAAAGGGAGAGTGTTTTGAGAAGATTTAATTGCAATGTATCTTTTACTGTAATAAGTTTTTAAAAATTTAAACAGTCAGCATATTTTTCAGACATGCCTCATATTCTCCATCAGATTTCTTGCCTGAGTTTGGGTAATTCACTTGTCCATATTCATATTCTTGGTCTTCAGCTTATTGATTTCTTATAGGTCTTAATGCAAAACTTAGAGAAACTAACTTTTGAATATGATAAGTACTGCAAATACTTTCCCCATTATTTCTTTGGGAAATAAAGAATTATGAATTCAGTCTTTCCCACATAAACTATCATAGTGATACTTTGTGTCTACTAGCTTTGGTTGACATACAAAAGCTACTGCATTTTACTTAGTCACCTCATTGAGTACCACACACCTTACTGTGTGTAATAATTTTTCAGCCCTGACATTTTACTGTATCATTGCCAAGTCAGTCTTCCTAGCACAGAGCCCTGATGCTGTCACTTCTCTGCTCTTGTTCTCTCTCTGACTGCAGAACCTAACAAGTGAAATCTAGCTCCTTAAATGGGCCTGTAAGGCATTTGCCTCTCTTCTAAGACACACCTACTTCCAGACTCTAGCTTATGCTCTGACTTAACCATCTCTTCACATCCACAAATCTTACTACTTTCCTAGACCCAGAATTTGTCCACACTGTTCCCTCTGTGGTTCCTTTTCCTACTATATCCGCTATGATAACATAATGTGTCCTTTAGAAGCCAGCACATTATCACCATTTCCTCCTGAAGCCTTTCCTGACTTTCCTGGTAGAAGGGTTCTCTCCCACCTCTGTGTGCCCACAACACTCTAGACCTCTTTTAAGGCCCTAATTACATTCTGCCTTATGTTTGGGTTATTTTTGACCTGTGTCTCATTTCTCTTAATAAATGATGAGCTCACTCATTCATTCGGCCAATTTCTAAGGATACTATTTGCTGGGCATTGTTCCATCTGGTTAAAAAGAAAAACAACTTTAAGCTATGTGTCATTCATTTTTGGTCAAGTTACAGTGCACAGTAAGTCATCACGAAATATTTGCAGTGAGTGGACGGATAGAGGAACGACTAGAGGAGTAATTATAGAATACGTAGGGCACGAGGTCTGAACGACCGACTTGTTGAGTTTGCTTTGGACATAGTGATGCAGAGTGGAGTGCAGCGAGGCAGGGCCGGTTATGATGGAGTTCATGGAATCTTTGTCACTCAGGCTTGCCGAGTGTCTGTCACCAAGAGCTGTGAGTGAGTTCAGAGGTGCAGGGGAGGTACAATGGCCCAGTTTACTAGAATTTACTAAGAAGAGATATCTCTGTTAGAAGAAATGTCTCCTAGGCACGAGCAAAGATTCTCCTCTAATCACGGTGCTCGCCATCACCATCTACCTATCCTGACCCTTCCTGCGCTATGTTTTGAGCTTTTCTAGGCCTCTCTAAGCTGCCGGGGCCGAGGTAAGGCTGCTTACTCCCTCTGACCTGCTGATTTGGACCATCTTCTGGAAGGAGTCTGAGTAGGCAGCCTAGGTGGGAGGATGTGCAGAGCAGCCAGAGGAAACCGTCTCCTCTGGCCTCTTCCTCCAGTGAGCTTCTCCTGCTCCACCTCCGCAGGTCGGGGTCCAGGCAGCCAGGCGGGAAGGAAAGAGTTAAGAGAGGCCCGCTGTAGGCCTGGGTCCTGAGCCTGCATTCCTCCTTGCCAGCCTGAGCCAGAGACTAAATTTAGAAAGTGGCTGGGGTTTCTTGTGAACAGCTGTCCTGCCCCTCAGAGAAGCAGGGAGGAGAGAGGCGAGTGCGCGTCCTGTCTCGCTGCTCGGAGCTTCTGGCCATTTCCCTGGGACCTCAGCTGTCGGGAGGACACACAGCAGGCTACTGGTGAGTGGGCTTCTCCCTCCTTCTGTCGCCCGGAGCCCGACCCACAAGGAAGGGCAGCTCTGCTGCTGGGCCCCCCTGGGATGTCTGGGCCCAGCCCCAGGGGACTTTGTGTGTCCTAACAGGCTATGGGATGGCGCCTGAACAAAAGGCCTCCACTCCCTGATTGCCATCAGACACGGAGGAAGGGGCAGGGACACAGGAGTGCACACTGGTGCAGTGTGTATGTGTGTGGTGCGCACACCTAGGTATACCCTACAATTTTGACTAGAAATCTTTCTAGTCTGAGGAATTTGCTATCTTTCAATTTCTTTTGATGTCGTGGGAACCCAGTTATTCTTTCTTAACTACTGTCTCTAGGGTGGCCACTAAGCCAGCTGGTGTCCTGTTAGGAATAGCTGGATCCCGCACTCTCTCAGGGATGAATACGTGGCAGCTTCCTCCTTCCCACTCCCAAGGTGACATTATGGACACATCCTCTCACCCTACAAAGCTCTGGAACGTGACTCCCTAACCATCTTTCTTCTGCCAAACTGACAGAGGCTGACGGACCATCATGGCAGCCAGTGGGGACCCAGAAGAGGAGCAGGTGGTTCCAGGAGAGGAAGATGAAGCCGACGTGAGGGCAGTGCAGGCCCGGTACCTCCGAAGCCCTTCACCCAGCCAGTAAGTGTGCACAGCGGGCTCGCACACTAGGGGAGGCTGCTGGGGGCACGGCAAGGAGTGGCCTCGGGGACACACAGCCACTGCCCGAGCTCACGCGCACGGTGACGGGACTGAGTACTTCTAGGCGTCCCCCTTTCTGGAACTGGGTAAACAGACGGAGGGCAACATACCGCGGAGAGAGCTGGGTATTGAGCCTCTAGGTCCAGGCGGCAGTGGGCCAGGGAGGGAGCGAGGGGACTGACTGGGCCGCGGGGAGTTCCCTGGAGGTGAGGGTGCTGGCTGGAGCCTCGCAGATGAGTAGAGATTTGGCTCAGCTCTGAAGACTGGAGCTGGATGCCGGTGCGGTAGGCCAGAGCCTGTAAGAAAGGGGATCCGGAGGGGGCAGTCCAGCATTAAAATAATTTCACATCCAGGATCAAGCTGTTTCTCTCAAACTGGGGGAAAGCAGGGTTCCAGGGGTGACAAACATCTTCCCGGAGAATTCTCTTTATTGTATGGCAAATAATTTCAAACTTCCTTTTTTATCAGAAGCATTGAAGATATGTGATGATGTAGAATTGGTGTGAATTATTAAGAAAATCCATAAGTGTAGTGCAACCCATTCTTCCGCTCTGCTAAAATATGAGTGTGCTTTTGTGCCTGTTCCCTCTTCGGCCCCCACTGGGAGCAGAGGCCTGCCTTCTAATCAGGGATCTGTCCCCAAGTGGAAGCAAAGAATTTTAAGCATTCGCAGTTCCGTGTGACTTCAGTTTTCCTCGTCCTGGTGACTTGCTGCCTCCACCCCTCGGGCTCAAGGAGCTGCTTCGCTGCAGAAAGACAGGAGACTGGGCACTCTGCCCAGACAGAGCTCACTGACTTCGCCCTTAAAATTCAGTTTACATTTCCACTTAGAAAAACTGTCATGATTGAGACTTAAAATACATGCGTCCCTTCTCACATATCCATGTTAGAGTAGTTTGTGTGTAGCCGTCACGTGACAGCGTTGTGTATTCGAATGATGCTACCTGCCCTCTCACACGGATATTTCCTTCTCCTACTATTAGTTCCGAATTAGACACCTGAGTGGAGCTGAGGCCTTTCTGTCCTGGGGGTTTATGGTTTCAAAGCATGACTCCTAATGTCACCATGTTTATGAGCATCCAGACAAAACAGTGGAGATCACGGAGACTCTCCTAGTAGGTTTTCATGGGGCAGCTCTATAAATGGCCATTTCCTTCCCACTTCTACTCCAGTCTAGAATTCAGCAAGGCCATGTTTTCTTGCTAGGGGGATGGAAAATAAGGTCCATGGAAAGGTCCTGGCTGTCCAGAAAAAAGGACAGAGCAGTTTTAGCCACAGTGCACTCCTCCAGGTAGTCTATCCACGTTATTTTCCCACTCAGAGCTCATGCATGACCTCCCAGAAGAAACAGCCGCAAATCTGACGTGCCAACTGGTGCCAGGGCCAGGTTCTCCAGGGGTGTATCCTCTTCCTCAGGCCCGAATGCACCCTGTGTTCCAGCCAGAAAAGGTTCCCTCCTCATCAAAGAGGAGGGAGAAGTACAGCTGTCCTGGGATCCGGGGCCCATCTGCCCTCCACGTAGGGAAACCTCTGTGCGTGCACTGTCACGTGGCTCTCCGAAGGAACTCTGGCGTGGGCTGTTCTCTTTAGCCTCTGGCTCCTCCCTCTGGGCTTCTTCTTTGCCCACTGTCCTTCATAGCCACCTCTGAAGTGGGATGGGAGATGAAGTCTTCTTTGAAGGCAGAATAACTTGTGCAGAACACATCTTTCTCATAGAAATGTGGAGTTTCCAGGATTGTTTTAAAGGTTATACTATCCACAGGCTTTGAATGTGTGTATGTAGGGGAATCCTCATACTAAATTGTAGCCCCAGTTATTATTACGTTTAGGACAGGCTCTCAATATGTTGCCCAGATTGAGTTGAACTCGCAATCCTCCTGCCTCAGTCTCTCAGGGCTACCACATCCAGACTCTAAAAGCTTTTTAAAACTCTTAGTTTCTTTAGAAATATGACCCATTCAGACTCATAGGCTTCTGATTTACATAGATTGGACTATCTGCTGGTGTTAGCACAGTAGACCCTCGACTTATGGCCAGCCTGACATTTGAACAACTTGGGTGATGACTGGAATTTTAGTTTTAATTTACAACACAAGTCTTGAATTATGACCCAAATGCCGGCCACCTGTGCTTCTAGATGGTCTCAGACATGGATTTAAGCTTTACAGAGTTCCGGAAGAAACATGACAACACCCTTTCACGTGTGGGGTTAGTTGAGAACTCCTAGGCCAGTGTCCGCCCAAGGACACTGAGATCTCCCAGGGCAGAGGAGAGAGACTATGAAGGCTATGTAAAGGAGTCTGATTTTTCAACTGACCAACCCGAGTTATAGTCAGCCCTCAGGAAATAACTGAGGTTGTAAGTTCAAGGTCCATTGTGATCACAACTAAAGATCTTTGCTAGATATAGTTTTTAATTCTGATTCACATCTTTCTTCCTTGTCTCAGCTTGATAACAGTTATCCTGAAAGGTTATCTGAAACTGTAAACTTCAGAAGTCCAGAATGTTGCAATTTCTGGTATAATTGATAGAAATGTTTACAATAGAATACACAACTAGTGCATAGCTAAGAAAAAAGTGAATATAATAAGGAAAGAAAGAATAGAAAAAGAAAACTGAAGAAGCACAAGATACAAAAAAGTAAGACAGTAGATTTTTAAACCTAAATATATAAACTTACATTAAATTTAAATACACTGTTTTAATTAAAAAACAGATTGTCAGACTCAATCTTTTAGAACTCTATACATTATTTACAAGACACCCACCTTAAGAAAATATAAAGACCAATGAAGGAAAGAGAACTTGTGCTACTGTTCCAGTAACTGTTGCTCATACTGACAAAGTTTAGTGTCATAAAACAACCATGTTATCACGTTGGTAATTAGGCCCCGAGGCAAGCACTGTGGGGTTGGCTGGGCTTCTAAGTTATTGGAGAACTGGGTTGGAGGGATGTGACAGATGGGGGTGACTGTGGGGCAGAGGCTGACCCAACAGTGGGGGCTGCTTCCCAGATGCAGCACGTTCCATGACTTGCTAGGCTCTTACCCAGAGCTCCTAGGATCGTCTTTCCTTGTACTTGTCCCCTGTGGGCTGGTCTCAGCTTTCTCAAAGTGTGATTGCTAAATTCCCCAGGTTTCACCCACAATAACAAGACTGAAGTACACTGATTTTTCCTGATCCACCCTCACAAGTCAAAATGCGATGTCCTTTGTACTCTGCTGTCACAAGTTTCCAAGGGGAGGCCATGTAGACCCCATCATCCTAACAGAGGGGTATCAAGGTCTCATTCCAAAGGAGGAAGTAGGATAGGAGATATTGTGGATGCCTCTGGAAAATAAGTGTCTGTGCCTTATCAACAGATGTAAACAAGCCAGGGAAGCTATAGTGACAATAGACAAAGAGGATTTCAAGTTTTTCTAGAGATAAGGAGGGACATTTCACAGAGTTCAAAAGTTCAATTCACTAGGAAGACATACTCATGTTAAATATCTACAATCCAGTGACAACCTCAAAATGTATAAAGCCAAAAATTGACAGAACTGAAGAAAAAATTGAAGTTCACAATCTTTTTCAAATGTGTTTTTAATAAAACTATCTCACTATTCTGATAAAATAAGCAAAAAAAAAAAAAAAAAAGAAAGAAAAAAAACCCCACCAGAATACAGGAATATGGGAAGTTTGCCTCTTACAATAAACAAGATTAACCTAATTGATATTTTCAGAACACGTACCCAGCAACTTTATTTTGTTTTTTGTTTTTTGTTTTTTTTTTTTTAGGTTTTTTTTGAGACAGGGTCTCGCTTTGTGGTTCAGGCTGGCCCTGAGCTCAGCCTCAAACTCACATCACAATCCTCCTGCCTCTGCCTCCCGAGTGCTGGGATGACAGGCGTGAGCCACCACGCCCGGCACTGTGGTATGTGGTACTGGTTGCTGCTGAGTGTGGGTCTCCACACCCAGTATTGTTATGTGGTTACCAGGGAATTGAACCCGGGCCCTTGTGCTTGCGAGACAGGCGCTGGAACCACTGAGCTAACTCCCCGGCCCCCCCAGCAACTTTAGATATACATTCTTACCACAGGCACATGGAACATTTACCAAAATATACATATACTGAGCTAGGAACATACCCACAAATTTCTTTTCAAAAATTAAGGTAAAACTCAGTAAGAACAGAAAAAAATAATAAAAACTTAAATTCCAACCACTATTCTATAAAATTTCACAGCCACCAGAATACTTAAAATTACAGACATAGCAGTGCTAGTGAGGGTGTAAGGCAATCAGAATCCCCATTCGTTACCACTGAGAGTATAAACCGGTTCAACCATTTGGAGCGGTTTCCCAGTGTCTATTAAAGCTGAGCACAGGGCTGTCCTCTGTCCCAGCAGATTTATTCATGATACACAGTGGGCAGAGACAGCATGTATGTACACTGAAAGATGACTGTTTTAACAGCTAGCAGTCATTATAGATTGTTTTAGCAGCGAGCAGTCATTATAGATATGGATAGTCAAACAATAGGATGAGCTGGCCAATTAACTGTAAGCTAGATAAATAAAATCTGGTAAATATTGTTAAAAATACTGCCCTATGGAATATGCACTTTATTAACCATCTATCACTTTGGTGGGACTGAGCTTCCCCAGATTATTGGCTGTGGAAGCAAATAGGGAGTCCAGGCGGAGGTGGGGTCACTGAACGGGAAGGGAGGAGGCCAGACGCTAACCTGCCACAGCACAGAAGGGTTTGTTCACAGGGGCTCACGGGTCGGTCAGTCCTCAGCCTGGGCAGCTGCCGGTCTCCCTCAGCCTGAAGGATTCTCAGGGGAACCAGGCTGAGCGTCCTTACACTGTGGCCTCGCATTCAGAGCAAATTTTCCCTGGGTTCTCAGTGACGCTGCTCAGTCCTGCAGGTTTGGATGCCCCTCTCGGTTTGCGTGTTTTCCTTAGCAACTGGTTTCTAGAAGCAGATTCCAAATCAGCTAGGCTTTTCAGAAATCCTCAAGGAAGAACACGTGTGGAGACACTTCACTGGCTGTCTCTCCTCACCATGTCATCATGAAATCTGAGCTATAAAGGACTGCACAGGGACTTGAACCTCACCAGTTATATAGAACCGGGTTTAGAGAAGGGCAGACAAGGGAATCCACGGTGTGTCAGACTGGGTGAAAGTATTTGCAAATCATGCATTCAATAAAGACCTTATATCTGGAGTGTGTTTTTTAAAACTCTGAGCACCCAATAATTAAGAAACAACTCAGTTTAATCAAGGACCCAAAAAGGGGAAAAAATGAGAATTAAGTCGTCATATTCTGGTACAAACTCTCAAACATTGAGTGCAATGATGATGTGTATTCATAATGTACCAATAAAGATATATAAAAAAAAAGAGGCCCAAAATTTGCACATGTACTTTATCAAAAAAAAATATGTGGATAGCAAACAAAAATGTAAAAAGTTGCTCAAAATCCTTATGCATTAGAGAAGTGTAAGTTAAAACAAAAATGAGTTACCATTACATGTCTATTAGAATTAATTAAATTAAACAGCCCAGCCAAATGTTGGTGAGAATGTAAAATACTTAGAACAATCCTGTACTACAGTGGGAACTGAAAATGGTGCAATCATCTTACAAATGGTCAATTTCTTATAAAGTTAAACATATACCTACCTAAAAATGTACCTATGTCCATATGACTCAGACTTTCTAGGTATTTATCCAAGAAAAATGAAAGCCTGTTTATTTAAAGCCTTGTACGTGAATGTTCATAGCCTAGAAAATAGAAACAACCCAAATGTCCATCAACAAATGGAAGAATAATAAACACACCACAGTATATTTATAGATAGGAATAGTATACAGTAACAAAAAGGAGGGGAGGCAGTATTGATTCATACAGCAACACGGGTAAATCTCAAGCTAATTATCCTGAGTGACAGCAGTCAGACAAAAAGAGTGTAAGAGAGCGTACTATATTATTCCATTCTCACAGAATCTAGAAGACACAAGCTCAAGGTCTTCACGGTGCAGGGACTGCAGGGTGGGCGGGGACCGGGCAGGGAAGCCAGGAGGGCTGAAAAGTGGATACGAGGAAGCACTGAGGGGTAAGGGCTAAGTCACTGCTTTGACTGGGGTGAGGCTTTCACAGATGTAAAAACCGTGCATTTGAAATATGTGCATTTTATATCTACTATTCCTCAAATAAACCTGTTTTTCAAAATGCCGTGGGGGGGGTGACCAGGAAAAGCCCCTCATATGAGGCAGCACAGTGCTGTGGAAAGAATTTAAGTGGTGTAATTGAGACAGCAGCAGAGGTGACAGCCGCTCTCTGGCTCATCAGCCGGAAGAGCCTGCTGATGACTTCCTCATAACGTCACAATACCAGACTGACCCAGTGTCAGAGACTGAACAAGACACTCTGTATAAAGGAATAGTAGGCATTTGACAAACGGTAGCTCTCCTCATGTTTCCTTACGGAGAAAAATATCTGACAACCAATTGTTTTCAGTAACTCATGATGTCGAGAAACTACTTCCCCGAGTCCCGCTCACAGGAGAGGGTGTGGTGTGTCTCCGCTCGGTGTCCGCGGGTGCTGAGTCCTCAGACGGGATGCCACTTGCTACTCTCGGGCCCCTTCTGAACAAGCCTCTGGTCTTGGCAAGGGCCTGAAATTCCATCCCCGCTGCTCTGTCTCCTGAGCTAATGGTTTGCATCTTCCTAAAATGAAGTTATACACGAAGGCAGCAAGTTCCTTAGTGCTGGCACTAGCTTCCCAGGGCCGCTGTAAAGGGTTTGTCCTCTGCTGGTTGGGAAGCCACAAGTCCCAGCTCAAGGTGGCAGCCGGACTACGCTTCCTCCAAAGCTCCACAGGGAGGCTGCTTCCCCGTCTCTCCCAGCTCCCGACCACAGGCGTTTGCTCCCCTCTGTCCTCACCTTCTTCTCTCTTTTCTTATACGGACACCTGTCAGTGGCTTTCGAGTCCATCCTAACGCAGGGTGATCTCATCTCAGGAGATTTAACTTAATCACATCAGCAACGATACTTCTAGTTATAAAAAGTTACCTTCACAGGCTCCAGGAGACCCACCGTTCTGGAGGGCCACTGTTCAACCCACTGCAGCCCTAGACATGGCGGCTGGTAGACACAACCACACTCTGGCCTGTGGAGTGACGACAGGGCCTCGAGGAGCTTCGCCCCATGCTCCTAACAGCTGCTGCCAACCAAGCAAATTAGTTCAGAGCTGAAGCTGGCTTGCTGTTCAGAGAGCAAGTCTTGATATTTCATGCCTCATCTATAAAATCTCACCCTAGGGTGAGTTAACAGCCCAGCAAAATGTGTAGACCGTGGCCAACAGGGCCAAATTGTCATTTCTGCACTAGCCTCATACCGTAAATTCAGACCTTGGCTTAATGAGTCACCTCTGTAGGAAAATAGCTAGAGTTCATCTCCAACCAGGCAAGACCAGAGACAGTGAACCTTTCAGTTTTCAGTGATAACAAAAGCCCAGTGTGGCACACATGACAAAGGCTCACCACCACTGTGAGCTAACCCGCAAATGTTAAACCTAGCTGGGTACGGTAGCACACGACTGTGATCCCAGAACTTTGGGTGCTGAGGCAGGATGATTACCAATTGAGGCTCATTCTGAGCAATTTAGTGATTTAGCAAGACTCTGTCCCAAAATTACACTTTTTTTTTCAGAAGACAAGAGATGCAGCTCAATCAGTAGCCCTGGGTTCAGTCTCCAATACCGAGAAGAAAAGAGAAATGTGAAACCCTTTTGTTCAGTGGGGCGCTTCGGCAAGAGCTTCTACCTCCCCTGTAACGGAGTAACTGAAGGCCGATCAATAGAGAAGCTCCATGCAAAGCCACTTCTGACTGTCCCTTCCTTCTGAGCCATTTCCCGGTGTCTCTTCCTCTCCATAGCAAAAACAACGTCTTCTTTCTCCTCTGGATTCGGAGTTTAGGAGTGGTGTTTTTCTATTTCTTTCTTATCTTTTTCAAAGTCAAAGTCCATTTCTTGCTTTGGCTTTTCCGATCTAAACTTCTCAGGTCTTTGCAGTGTTGGGGGGCTTCTCGGCCATCTGGCCAGGGCTTTCCCCTCCACCCCTGGGGCTGTGGGGTGGCAGGCTGGTCTGCTTTGCTCTCCCATGAAGCTCCATCCGGGAGCCTGGAGGTGGAGGGTGGTGAGGAGAGGGGCCTGGAGTGTTATTTTCATGTCCTTGCCGTGCCTCCTCCAGAAGCCCACCCTGTCCTCCATCTCCCCCTTCCCTATTCCATTCCCTTTTCCTTGAAGATCATTCTGCCTCTCTTTTGCTAAGCCCACTGGAAACAGCTTGCTAAAAATCATTTTTCCCCTTCCTGACTTCTCTCCTCCCTCCGGGCCCACACGTGGCCACTTTTTCCAGAGTGGCCCCCTAGATGTGAGAAGGAGCCCAGAAATCTGGTTCTCTTTCACAAAAGCCAATCAAAAAAGATGCGCCCCTCCTGGGCCTCTGTTTCCATTTCATTTCCCAGGCACTCCTTCACACATGAGCTTTGTGGGGGCTGGTGGGGAGACCCCAGTTTTGCTCCATTCCTTGTCTACCCCTGGAGAGTGTGGCAAGAGACTTGAAGCGGCAGCTTTCAAACTTTGCTGACCATAATCTGCAGTAGGACAGATCGTTTAGACCTCAGCTTGTGTGTGTACACAGGGATGCACGATTACTCATTCTTGCCATGGATGGGGCCAGTCTCCATTCCTCTCCCCAGATCTTCCCTCCTTCACTCTTTCTTGCCTTCTTCCTTTGGCTTCTCTTTTCCTCCTGCCTTTCCCGCTTGATCTCTCCCTCTTTCCCTCCCTTTCTTCCTCCTTAACATCCTTCCACTCCTTCCTTCCTCCCGCTTTTCCCAGACACTGGTCAAAACCTATTTACTTGATTCTATTATACGCTAATGAGTCACAGGCTGCAATTTCGCAAAGCCCAGGCTCACCGGATGCAGTCTTGGTCTTGGTTAGGAAGTTCATCAAATTCCCCTTTATTGTTTCTCGTTCAATTCACCCTCAAGGCTTTTTAGCTGCTGCTTCCTGGTCCTGTGACGAGGTATATATCGATCCTAGATCCTCTTTTCCCTGCCTGTCTTTTGTCAACAGCCAGCCCTCGCTGTTTTCTAATCAGGGTGTGAGTGTCATCATACTCCATCTCAGGGACACTGCCTGGGGCTCAGACATGGCCATAAATCAAAGCCTCCCAGGGCTGCCATCCTCCTGACCTTGCAAATACCAACAGGCCCAGCTGTTCCAGTCTCTCCGGCCTCCCTCCTGTCCTCTGCAATCCTGCTTCTCACAGAAAACCCGAGTCCTCTTAGGTCTTACCTCTTTTGTCAGACTTAATAAACCATGTCTCTGCCAAAACAGTTTTGTGACTATTAGGTTGATATCTTCCTCAGTGACTCATAAAAATATTTGTAATCTACATCTCTCATTCCACACTGTGCGATAAACACCAGACAAGGACAGATCCACTGTAGGGCTGGGTGGAAATCTCCTCTCTGCTGTCATTTCTCAATAGAAAAGCTACCAACTTCTCAAAAGTGTACTGGGTGATTCACCTGGGCTCCTCAGGCTTGCTGACTCCTCAACCTCAGAGCTCAATCTTCATACCCAAGAGAAGGGAAAATGTTTCTCAGGCATTTCTGCTTTCAGATTTTCATTTCAATTTCTCCCCTTTCAAGCCCTCAGCCTCAGAGTTCAGATATATTAAGATAGATTCTCAGTCCTCAGTGTTTGTCATTTAAAAACAAACTCTTAGCATTTGAGTCAATGCCTTTTAGGGAAGATGGAAGGGTCAGGGCCTCTGATGAGCTATTCCCAAGTCAGGATCCTGGCACCACTTCCGTTTCTGACTTCCTCGTGGGACAGGTGAGGGGCCTCCTGCGTGTTTCAGGCCAGTGTCTATTGCTTGGAGTACTGAGACCAAAGGTGAGAAAACCTTTTCGGGACATGGAGTCTTGGACACCCACAGAGGAACAAAGAAACTTGACCTGGAAGAAACGAGGGGCTAATGAGAAAAAAGCCTCAGAATATCCACGGAAATGCAAAATTCTGTGTGGATTTGTTTTATTTTGTTCCAGATTTTAAAATGGACCAAAATGTAAGATACGAAATTACTAAAAGAAAATATAGAGAACTACTTCAAGATATCAATAATACAACGATTTTTTATGAGCCCTCAAAAGCATGAGAGACAAAACCAAAAATTAGACAAATGAGATTAGACTAAACAAAAAGGTTCTACATAACAAAGGAAACAATATAGTGAAGATACAACCTATAGATAGAAAATATTGGCAAATTACTCATCTGACAAGAGCCTAATCATTAGACTACATAAGGACTATGAAACCTTAACAAAAAATAAAAGATCCAAATAAAATGAGGCTAATGATCTGAACTGACATTCCTCAAAATAATAAATACAAATAACCAACTGGTAAATGAAAAAATGCTCAATATAATTAGGGATCAGGAAAATGCAAATCAAAACTATAATTCAGTATCTTCTTATTCCAGTCAGAATAGCTGTTATTTTAAAAATAGCCAGTTCTGGTGAGGGTGTAGAGAAAAAAGGAGCTCTTAAGCTATGATGGTGAGGATGTAAATCACTACTGCCATTATGGAGACTCTTACAAAATTAAAACTAATGGGCCAGGGATTTAGCTCAGTGGTTCCAGCACCTGCCTTGCAAGTGTAAGGGCCCAGGTTCAATCCCTGGTAACCACACAGAATGCTGAGTGTGGAGACTCACACCCAACAGCAATCAAACCACATACCACACTGCCGGGTGTGGTGGCTCACGCCTGTAATCCCAGCACTTGGGAGGCAGAGGCAGGAGGATTGCTGTGAGTTCAAAGCTGAGTGCAGGGCTAGCCTGAACTACAAAAAGCAAGACTTGTCTCAAAAAAAAAAAAAAATTAAAACTAGTTCTATCATATGAGTTAGGTATTTCATTTCTGGGTATATATCCAAAGGAAGCGAAACCAGCATATCAAAGAGAGATCTCCATTCTAATATTTGTGGGGTGGTCATCACAATAGTCCAATGGAATCAACTTACACATCAATTAATAGATCAGTGGATAAAGCAAGTGTGGCACACATATGGAATAGGAGGGTAGTCAGCCAACAAAATAATGAAATTCTGTCATTGAGGCAAATTGGTGGCAATTAAAGGATTTAAGTTAAATAAAATAAGCTGCCTAATCTGTACATACTCCTTCCAAGTGTTCTAATTTTAATTGCCTTTACCAAGAAATGTGATTTTTAAAGACTCCATTTCTAACATTCTAGCATGCTATCCCGGGAACTTCATCCTTACTAATCCACCTTAACTCTCCCAATCACATTTATTTGAAAGCACAGCCTGTGATCACAAGGAAAGCTTGGTTCTAGAATGGGCAAGATCAACCCAAGGGCTCCTGGAAACATCTCAGGAAACAGGGACGGTAATGTCGCACTGAGCAGGTCTTGTCTCATCTTGGGTGGAGTCAAAGGCTGTTCCTCTCGATTGGCAAGGATATTTCTCCATGGTCTTGCGGGCACTCGGCGCATATTGCCCCAAGGGTGACTGATGGGCCGTGTACGGCAAAGGAATTGTGGTGCTCACCGCTTCAGTTCTACTCCAGCCCGACTGAGCTCAGGTGGACTGTTCGGCTCACCTGGGCTCTGCCGACCAGCCCCACCCAGCCCACTTCATCCACCCCCATCATCCTCTCAACAGCTGGTTTTTAAGTTAGAGCAGTGATCAAAAGATAGGGTGAGTTTTTAAATTTAAAACTTTTTATTAGAGCAAAGATAGATTGCTGCTAATCTCCCACAAAGTACTCCCCTCACTTTGAAAATAATTATCCCATCATTCCTGCCACTTCGGGAGCCATTCTGGAAATCCTCTTTTCTGAATGTCTTTATGAGGTATGACTGAAAATATAGTGAATGCTGCTGCCAAATGCCAACCAAAGGAAGAAGCAGGCTGGTAAAAACATGAGCATCTGTCCTCCTCCTCGTTACCCACTGGACCTGGCATCCTTGAAACTTCTGTCTCCTTCCTAAAGTCAAATTGACTATGAAAGGTAATCATTTTGAATGGATTCAGGACATAAAGGCAGCTGTGGCAGAACACCTAACAACGTCCACAAAAGAAGACTTCCAGGCCTTCCTCAGAAAGTGGCAAGAGCAATGGGATAACTGGATTTAAAGTAAGAGGAATATTGTTAGAGAGATGAATGGCAATCTTTTACTGTAATATTTTGAAACACACTAGCCGTATATTCTGATTTTACCTCATGCTGTTCTGTGTCAGCACCTTATACCGGGTCTGAGACTCCAGCTGGGGTGGCTTCTATCAGTGGTCTCCTCTCCCTGTTCCAAGGGTGGTATCGATGTGTCATGGTGGAGAGGACACTGGACCTGGAGCAGGACTGGCTCAAGTTTGCCATACTGTACAGCCTTGCCACTGACTTAGGACTGTGGGCATTTTCCTAAGACTCCCTGAGCCACAGTTTTATGATGTGCCACGCAAGTATAATAAAACCTGCTTTATGGGGGATTTGTTAGAACTAAATTTTATAAAAGTAACTAAAACATGACATTCTCCAAATCTTCTTATTTTAAGTCCTCTGGAGGTTTCTTTTCTAAACAAAAGAGAGACAAAAATGAGACTCAAATCCACCTCACCGTGTGGAAACCGGCTGGCTAGGAAGGACTTCACGGTGAACTGCAGTGCGTTCCCACCGCTTGTCCCTGCCCTGGCTCTCCACGCTCCTCAGTGGTCCCTTCCATGAACCCTCTCAATCTCTCTTGGGAAGCAGCCTCGGCAGGTATCTAGGTTACTGGCTTCGGCCCTGGGCGCAGCCTGACCCTGCATTTCTTACGCTCAGAATCAGGACCTGGGCATTTGTGTACATCTTTGCATTCCCCTTAGTAATATGCCTGTCCTTCATTATCAGCCCCTACAGGAAGGGAAAAGACATGAGAGAGAGAGCACGGTGCCAGCCACCACCCAGCAGAGCCCTGGGAGGGGCGCAGTTAGGGACACCCTGAGCTGGGCACCGGGGCTCACGTCTGTCATCCCAGGCACTCGAAAGGCTGGGATGGGAGGGTCACCATAAGTTGAAAGCCGGTCTGAGCTACACAGTGAGACCCTCTCAAAAATTACTGAAATCGGGCCGGGAATTTAGCTCAGTGGTTCCAGCACCTGTCTTACAAGCACAAGGACCCGGGTTTGATTCCCCGGTAACCACATATAATACCGGGTGTGGAGACTCACCCCAGCAGCAATCAGCACCACATACCACAGTGCCGGGCGTGGTGGCTCACGCCTGTAATCCCAGCACTCGGGAGGCAGAGGCAGGAGGATTGCTGTGATGTGAGTTGGAGGCTGAGCTCAGGGCCAGCCTGAACTACAAAGCGAGACCCTGTCTCAAAAAAAAAAAAAAAAAATTATTGAAGTCAAGAAAGATGAGCAGTCTAGTATGTAAGAAACTCACTACTCAGACGTATACCGTCCCCTCCACAAGCTATCTACATCATTTAACCGCAACTTTCACACCAGAGGTGCTGACTCAGGTCTACAGCTAGACATCACCTGAGCCATAAGACACCACCGTGCTGCTCCTGAGTTCCCTAAACTGAGGAAAGTTTTCCCATTATCACTTATTACTTCCCACTTGGGGCTAAAATCAGTCCTGCTTCCTGCTCTCCATCAGGCCCAGGTTTCCCCTCCGAGAAGAAGGTCTTTACTGAGGCCTTGCCCAGGGTCACCTCACACACCTGTCCTCTCCCTTAGGTACTCAATGGTCTCGGAGGCGGAAACCGAGAGCATCTTCATGGAGCCCATTCACCTCTCCTCTGCGGTTGCAGCCAAACAAATCATCAGTGAAGGTAATACATTTGGGTGGGCTGGTGGGTGGGACAGGGACTTCCCAGAGGTCCGCATGCTCCTCATCACTTTAAAAGCAGATCTGATAAAGAGAGACCTGCCAACCCCACCTTATCAAGTTTGATGACAAAGAGGCGGAGGCATCGCCATGCACCAGCGTGAACAGTTCTCTGGTGACCCCCCGGAGGCAGCTTCCGTCTGCTCCTGGGACCTCACTTGAAGCTGCTCCCTTAAGTTTAAGGGTAGTGGGTGTTATGGTTTATGGTAGAGAGGCAAAGCCAGGAGCAAAGTAGCCCATAGCAAATAGCTAGGAACACTCAGTGAGCTCCTTTCAGGGGGATGCTGAGATTTAGATCACTGTGGTATGTGGCTAGGGTTACAGGCGTGAGTCACCACGCCCAGCATGAGCAACGCCTTTTTAAATTTTAGGTCTTATCTACTTTTTCCTTGCCTGGGGTGTTAAATTTAAATTTCATTAGCTTTTATGGCTAAAAATTGTGAGAGGAAAGAAAGAAAAACTATTTATTACAGTGAGGGGAAGGGAAAATGTAACCAGTGATATTTTAAAACATCACTAGTTCTCCAGTGATTAGAAAAGTAAAGCCGTATGTTAAGGAACTCTTGATTCTTGTGAAAGTCTAAATATGGCCGTGGCCGGGAGAAGGTGCAGTAGCATATAAGGGCTTTACTTTCTTCGGGAGAAAGCTCAGATAATCACAACAAACAGGAGGATGGCTAGGAAGGAAGCATGATCCAGAAGCCTAGGGAAAGCAAAAGTTTGCAGTGAAGATGAAGGTCTAGGACATTTGTTCTTAAACGGAGAAGGGGAGAAGTTAAAACAGCACCCTGCTCTTTTAGTAGCTGAGGAGGCACGGGTGAGCTCTATTTTTTACATGCACAAAAGGAAAGGTATCTATGTAGGTTAGGGAAGGAGAGACGCTTTCACATTTGGGATCCAAGGCCCCCGGGCAGCGGAGGGAGAAAACTGGGTAATGGAGAAAATAGGAACCCTTCATCTATTTTTAAACAAAATAGAGCTCCAGGATTTTAGAGGTCTCTTTCTGTTTCTGAAATGGAGATCAGAGAATGTTTAGAGCTGACCCTGAGAGAGGGGGGCGGCGGTGGGGGGGGGGACCAGATGCTTTGGAGGAGGAACGGGGGAAGGAGAAGCTTTGGGAGTAGAGCCCTGAGCCCCGGACCTCAGAACCGCCTGCCAGGTGATTCACTGAGGGTTGGGCCAAGTCCATCTCCCAAATATAGCCCGGCTGGCCCTGTAGCTCCCTGCACAGAGACTGCCCAGAGGTTGCTGGCAAGAGGTTATGGCCAACACAGAGGACATAATTTTCTTCTTTTCTCTCTATTTATTCAGTATTTTTGGTTCCTGACAGGGAAGGTTTTGCTTTCCTCTATTCTTGTACTTATTATCAAAAGGAAATACCTTACTCTCCTCAAATTGCATAAATATGAAGAAGTATATTATCGGGGGAGATAAAGGTCCCCCTCCCCAGAACTGGAGTTCATTTGGAATTTGAGCTTTTCTGACCAGCTTAAAGGTCCTAGGTCCTAGTTTGAAACTGGAATGGGAGCTCCTGGCAAACTTTTGCACCTGTCTGAGGGTTGGGAGACTGAGAAACACAGGTACTCAGCTCTCCTGTGGGGAAGCAGATAATAAGTGAAGCAAATAGGAAAATTAAGCGGATAGGAGAAGGTAATATTGCACAAATGGGCTGCCAAACATTTTGCTTTCCCTGTGGTTATTTGCATTCCCTACATAAGCAAGTTAGACTAATAGTGCAAATTTCTATGAAGGAACATAATTTATTCATTTGATAAATACTACTGAGCATCTATACTGCACTGGGCAGTATGGGAGTTATAAGCATCATCTTAATTACTTTTCTCATTATTAAGACAAAATACCTAACACCCAAAGTTAAAGGAGGAAGGACTCACCATTTTTAGAGGTTTCGGTGCATAATTGGTTCACTCCAAGTTAGGGTAGCATGGCAGACAGGTATAACAGGAGACAAGCAGTTCATGGTGGGCAGAAGGTAGCAAAGCAAGCAAGGGATAAGAAAAGCCTCTTTCTGTCCCTCATATTGTATCCAGGCTACCAAGGTCAGGGCAGTGCCAAACAAGTCAATGGACTGATTTAGTAATCACCCACCCTTACTCCTAGCTTTGTACTATGAACGAGTCACACTGTAAATTCAGCCACCTCTGAAAAAGTCCTACCAGTGACCACACAGGGCTTTGGAGGGACACAGACACAAGTCACAACAAGCATGCATCAGACACTTAAAATTCAAGGGCCCGACTCTACAAACGTATTAGTACACTTGGGACAAAGGAGTGAGTCAAGGAAACTGATTAGATTTCCCTTCCTTCACATGCACCTGCAGCTGATGCTGGCACCAGACGTCCAGACAAGTTCTGTGCATTCCCTGGGTCCCCT
Organism: Petromus typicus; assembly: GCA_004026965.1. Taxonomy (NCBI): domain Eukaryota; kingdom Metazoa; phylum Chordata; class Mammalia; order Rodentia; family Petromuridae; genus Petromus; species Petromus typicus. Next base: position 24,244 of record PVIR01003955.1, on the reverse strand, counting down.
TTAAGTCCATCTTGGAAGATCCTGCTGGCATTCTGTCCACATCCAGCGCCTTGGCAATAAGCAGGCCCAGCAAGTTCTCCCACGGGGAAGGGAAAGCCACGGTGCGCCTAACTCTTCTGTGTAAATGCCACCTGTCCCCTCTAGAACTCAAGCCTCGGGGGCTCCCAGCAGACATGGAGTATGAGGGCATGTTGGAGTCCGCCGAGCAGCTGCTGGTGGAGGACCTGTACAACCGTGTGAAGGAGAAGATGGATGACACCAGCCTGTACAACACCCCTTGTGTCCTAGATCTGCAGCGGGCCCTGGTTGAGGATCGCCAGGAGGCCCCCCGGAATGAGGTGGATGAAGTCTGGCCCAATGTCTTCATAGCTGAGAAGTGAGTCTGGCTACCAGGGAACATGGCGCTTTGTCTTACACCTCTGGATCTAGTCTGAGGGAGAGTAAACCCCCTCAGTGTTCACCAAAGGCTGCCATGACTCCGTCACCCATCAGATGAAGGCTGCATGACCTCATGGCCTGCTCTGGCCTTGGGGAAAGAGTCCACTGACCTGCACCCAGAGATGCTCAGAAAAACGAATGCTCAGGGGCCGGGGAGTTAGCTCAGTGGTTCCGGCGCCTGTCTTGCAAGCGCAAGGGCCCCGGTTCGATTCCCCGGTAACCACATACCATACTGGGCATGGAGACTCACGCCCAGCAGCAACCAGTACCACATACCACAGTGCCGGGCATGGTGGCTCACGCCTGTCATCCCAGCACTCGGGAGGCAGAGGCAGGAGGATTGCTGTGATGTGAGTTGGAGGCTGAGCTCAGGGCCAGCCTGAACCACAAAGCGAGACCCTGTCTCAAAAACCTAAAAAAAAAAAAAAAAAAGAAAAACGAATGCTCAGCCTCCGCCTCCATGTTATATCCTTGGTCTCTACCTGACACACTCTTGTAACTCACCATCACCACCATTTCTATAACAAATGAAACAGTGGTAGCTGCTGACAACAGTGACATATATTGCATTTAACAACATATGAAAATGCGCACAATTTAGGAGGGAAAGTAGACTACAAAAGAACTCTGTATAGATACAGTATATACTAATCAAATAATATCTATGGTGTGGGCTGCGTGCATGCTTTTCCATTAAGAAATTAAAAAAGAAACGTGATAGAATGTTCACAGTGAGTGTATCTCTCCCTGGGGGGTGGTTTTTATTTTTTCCTTCAGTTTGAATGTATAGGTTTTATAACCAGAAAACGATTATATTTTTAAAGTGCATCAGTAGTAAAAAGAAAAAGAGTATCAGTGGTTTCCAGAACAAAACAAAAACACCTCGTTCACATCCTATTCCTTTAGGGTCTTGCTCATGCATAATTGGTATCAGCGGGTTAATTTGCGAAACTAACTTTTGTTCATCCATGGACTAATTAATGAGAGGTAATTACCTCCCAGTATAATTACCCATTTATCCAGAAGCGGAGGAGGGAATTTGGGAAGGCAGTTTTGGACTCGTACCTTATCCTCCATGGCAGAGGGTCAGTTGCCTAGAACACGATTGGCAGAGGTGAGCACCAAGTCCCCAGGGATCTTTACACAGATCTGTAACTCCACTCTGTGCTCACCGGGGATGCCACGCATCCCCAGACAGCCCCAACTACAGTTCTCTCTGCTTCTTCTCGGGCAGCCCTGTCCTCGGGGCCTCTTCAAATTGAGCTCCATTTATATAGCTGTAGCTAAAAGAACTCTGAACCAGAAATCAAAAACAGCAGGTCTTGTCTTTGTCTTGCTTCTCAATCTTGAGTAGTTATAAAATCTCTTGGGTTCATTTTTGTGATCTTCAAATGGGAATAAAAATGGTGTCCTTTCTACTTCTGAAGTTTACTGTAAGGATAAAATAAAATAATAACATGCATGACAGGATTTTGAAAAATGTAGCAGATACTGTCAAGGTGATAATAGACTTAATTTTATTATTTTGTCTGCCATTTTTGGCATTCCCAAGAGATGGTATTTTATCAGAGATCTCTTGACCACCCAAAAGTTCCCTTGCACAGCAATATTATTTTCCTTGTCATCCTGCCCTTCCCTGACCATCTCCTCTTCCTCTCTTGCTGCAGTCAAGCCATGGCCCCTTTATTAAAAGCATTTGCAGTGAGCCAGACCCCAGGGCAGAGAAGGCAGCCCTCCACCCACGGTGCTCTCCCGACCCAGGAGGCAGGCCCCTTGTTGCATGGTAACGCACCTTTCTAGGTCTTATTCTGGCCACCTTGTCCCTGCGTCTTTCCCCAGGAGCGTGGCTGTGAACAAGGGCCGGCTGAAGAGGCTGGGCATCACCCACATCCTGAATGCGGCCCACGGGACCGGGGTCTACACGGGCCCTGAATTCTACACGGGCCTGGAGATTCAGTACCTGGGTGTGGAAGTGGATGACTTTCCAGATGTGGACATCTCCCAACACTTCAGGAAGGCTGCTGAGTTCCTTGATGAAGCGCTGCTGACTTACAGAGGTGAGAGGCCCTGCTGGCTGTAGGCTGTTGAGCGCCACAGTGAGGAGAAGGACGAGCAATGTGAGGGCTGTTAGGAAAACCTCCTGGTTATCTGGAAGAAATCTTCCTTAACGTGGCGGCGTTTTCTATAAAGAGGAGAAAGGACGACATTCAGCTAGTATGTAATAACTGAAGGTCTGAGACATACCAGCTACTGTGGCAAGAGACATCTCACACTGAGAGGAGGGAGAGGAACATTTTTAAGAAACATGTCCGATGGTGGAAAGAGCCTGGCCGAGGTTAGCTAGGCTGATATGCTGGCTGGCTCCCTGGAGAGCTAGAAGGAAGGCCTTGCGGAGGATAGGGCATGTAAGCCAAGCTACAAGAAGCAGTCAGCCAGAGGAGAAGGGGAAGGAGGGCATTCCTGGACAGGGAACTGCTAGCGGGAAGACACTAGTGCGGAGGAAGCTCGGTGCTCAGGAACTGTAGGACAACGGGGACTGCTAAGTCGTACCAGGGGTTACTCCCCTCAGACTAGATCCAGAGGTGTCAGTCAAAGCGCCACACTCCCTGGTAGCCAGACTCACTTCTCAGCTATGAAGACATTGGGCCAGACTTCATCCACCTCATTCCGGGGGGCCTCCTGGCGATCCTCAACCAGAGCCCGCTGCAGTAGTAGTACTAACAGTCACAGGAAGTGAGGGGCCAGGGGAAAACTGCTCCTCAAGGTGACTTGTGTCTGAGAAGTCACTTTCTCCCCCTTAGAGAGTGCACAGGCCGGGGGAGCAGGCCACAAAGGGGAGCACTGCTGCTCCGGTGCAATGAGCGGCCTGGGAACAGAGCCAGAGTCCACGGGGAGCCCGGTTCGGCCCACCTCTTGGGAGGAGGAGGCAGGCGCCCTGCAGTGGGTAGGATTTGCTGTCCAGAAACCGAGGCTTGGGTCCAGGCTTTCTTACCCCAGGCTTATACCATGTGACCTTGAGGTATTGTTCTTATCTCAAGGAACCTCAGTCTCTGTATGCACAGAACAAAGATAGATATCGAATCCTATCCTATGGTTCTTGTGAGGAGTGTAAATGTTAAATGCTTGTAAAAGAACTTACTGAGCACAACACCTGGGACAAGACAATGCTCTTTAAAAGATATAGCCGTCATATAAGTACATTTTTCCTCTTCTGGGGGTTGTGCCTAGGAGCGTCCCATCCCTGAGCTACATCTCAGTCCTTTGGAGATGTAGTCTTGCTGAGTTCCCCGCCATGAGTCTTGAACTTGAGATCCCCCTGAGGGGATCCCCCTTACTTGAGATCCTCCTTTACTTGAGATCCTCCCTGAGATATGTGCCATGACCCCTGGCACATGACAAACGCTTTAAAAGTCATAGTCATGATAATAATGATGATGATGTTAATAATTCCTGGGAAAGGTGCTGCCTGACACTACCAAGGACCAGACTGAGTAACTTCTAATGGAACACACACATGCACATATACTACACATGCATATATACTACACATGCGTGTATAAATCTCTTTACTTACATGCATGGGAACAGCTTTCTCCTTTTTCAGTGCTTCAAACAACCTGTGCTGTGTGCCCTCGGACCCAGGTGGGAATGAATGAGTGTGTCTGGGGCAGCAGGAAGATATTCCTTTTCCTGGGGCTGGACACCGCCCCCCTGCCTGTGGGATGGAAGTCACAGGGGCGGATCTCGAGTTCCGACTTGGCCCTGGGCTGGGGGAGGCCTGCAGCACCCCTGAGCCGTGGGACCACAGGTGGCTGGGATGCATTTCTGGGAGGGAGTGGCGCAGGGAAGGACTTGTGAGAGACTCCCACCTCAGCTTGCCAGGAGGCGCCAGTCACTTCTGCACCCCTCCCCCCTCCTCAGTGGTCTCTGGTGTGGGAGGACCTGCTCTGTGGCATTTTCCCGAGCCTTGGCTTCTGTGGGGATGCTAGGGACTGGGTTCCAAACACCTGGCACTTGCAGTGCAAGCAAAGAGCTTGGACAGTCCCCTGATGGGGCTGTGACAAAATAATAAAGATTCTTTGGGCTGCTAGTAAGCAGTAGCTCACCCAGAACCCCTTCACAAACAGTGAGGACACTGACTATAAATTAAAACACAGGGCAGGTCATCGTAAGGGTTGGAGGAGGTCTCCGCAGAGAGCAGGTAGGACCCGAACTTCCTCCAGAGTAGGTTCTTGACTCACTCTGGCAGAAAGAGAATTTCAGGATGCATTTGTGTGTGGTGTCGGCAGATTTACCAGCAGTAAAAATGTAAGAGAAAATGGGGAACGAACTTTAGTTTGAGGAGGTGAAGGGGACACAGCCTTGATGAGGAAGAAAGGCTGAAGCAGGAGGATCACAAGTTCCAGCCCAGCCTGGGGTCCTAGCGCTTAGAGAGACTGTCTCAAAAAAATAATAATAATGAAATAAAATGCTAGGGGGTGGGGTGTAGCTCATATGAAGGCCCTGGGTTCAGTGTAGGGACAGAGGAACCAGACTTGCCAATTCACAAAAGCAGTCAGCCTGTATGGGTTAGCGGAAGTGGGCTTGGGCCCGACTACCTCAGTTCTGGCTTCGCAAGGTGGCTTCGAACCATCCTTACTGCTTTGAGGTGTTGACTGGGTCTCTATACGGTGATCCTTTCTGCCTCGGGTAGTCTCAGACTTAACAAGGCTCCACTGGAATCCAAGGTTCCTGTGTCAGTGAGGGCAATGGCTAGAGATTCTAGATGCCCAGTGGTAGGTGAATGTCCCCAGAAATCTTTTCTCTTGATGATCTCAATCTTGAAAGGGAGTGAAGTGGGTTATTTAAGTTTAAGACTAATCAACTTTGTTCTGTCAGCTTTTAGACAGATGTCCTTACTACCTATTTGCAGAGCTGGGAAGGGATGATAGAAGAGGGGGAAAGACAAGGGACCTCCAGCCCTCTATGCAGAACTGAACGGGGATCTGACCCAGTTTTAAAGTAACAGAATGAAGGACAAGCTTTATTCTGCTTTGAGTTACTTACTGGGCATCTGTAGAATTAAAACTCACTGGGTTTTGTTTTGTTGACTTTTTACCAAAAACAGCTTTTAGTCTCTGACTACTTCTGAAGAAAACACAAATTATGCTTTTAATCAGTGATAGATTAAGGGCTTTGTGTCAGAAGGAATCCAAGAATACTGTCTGGACAATTTTGGAATTCTTGGTTGCCTCTTCTCTTGCTACTTCGGAAAGCAAATGAATAAGGCCTGAGATTGACTAGCTAATTACCTGCCTCTGTCCCATCTCCACATTCCCTGAAGAAATTATTCAGCAGGCGCTGGCACTTATGTCCCCCGAGTTCTATGGACAATCGCCAGTCGGGTGGCTTCGGCACAAGTATCCCTTATTCCCCACCGCACCCCCGGGTGTGCATTCTGAGGAGAGGGGATTTGGTGTTTGGGGAGATGCAGCACCAACGCCTGCCGCCAAGAGGCACACTGAGCACACAGAGTGTGATCCGGTCTCCCTGACAGCCAACGCGCTGTACTCACAGCTCTCTGTAAATTTTGAAAACTGGCCCACATCTACACAGAGTTTCCCATCCTCAGGCAGCACTGCTGCTAATCAGAATGGGAACCCTGTAAGTTAGCATAAGTCCCCCTTCTTCAAACCAGTTTACTGCTGGAAATTCTTCCTACTAATCAACAAATATGGTTCTGTATGCAAGGTGCCCCCATGAAGTTGTGCGGAGCAAATTCTATACACCCTTAGCTTGGCCCTGTGCCTAGCAGAAAGAAGAGAAAATCCTGGTGCTTCTACAGGTGAAGAGAGTAGAGGGCCTGAGATCCCCAGAGCCCCACACACCCAGCCTTGTCATTGTTCTTCAGGCCGCCATCCCAAGGACAAAAGGGACACAGCACGGGACACATGGCACCCCACCCTGATGCAGCAGAGCGGACCTACATAAGATCTGATATCCTTTAAGGATGACGGGGTGCCCCGTCCTGACTGTCCTGAAGTGAGCCAGCCTGTCAAAGGAGGAGCGAGCCGCCTTGGCACTGAGGGCAGTAGGCTGTGGTCTGCTTAGATGGTTAAGAGGAGGTCCTTGTGAGGGGTGCCCACACTGCCCCGAGGCACAGACAGGAGGGACGGAATAGGCGAATCATAGGTAGTTGCTTTTATCCCTTTGATTGTTTTTTTTTTTTTTCATTATTTGAAGAATATTACTTTCTGTAATCAAACCCATGTAGATAAGATCTAACATATTGAATCCAGGGCATTACCTCTGTACATACAAAAAAAAAATAAGTTTAATGTTTCTAGACCAATATGGCTGTTAATTTCTGTACAATCAGCTCAACACGGTAAATTGGGATACTTTTTCCAAAGCTGACAGTACATTTAACTGTCAGTAATACAGTATGTTATATACCCATAGCAGCACCAGCTTTCCCAGCTTCTGCAGTCATCTGAAAAAATGAGAGTGGTCCAGTGCACCCTCTCTACCTCCCTGAAGTGGCTGCTGGCTCTTGGCAGTAATGCCTTTCAGCATCATTGGGCCCCAGATCACCTCTAGTCACAGACTGAGACCTCCTCTCCCTTAACAGGTGTAAAGATACAATAATAGAAGAGTCACCTCCCATCTCATATTATTGGATAGGACTCAGACAATTTAGCAAATATCCCCAAAGACTGTTGGCAAATAGATTGATGGCAGCCAGGAAAAAGGTCCTCCAGGGGTCTCAGTCTGCATTTTAAATAGCCACTAGAAAGAAGGCACAGAGGGCCAGGCTGCCACACTTACAAAGGACGCAAAGCAGAAGAGGGGCAGCAGATAATCGGTCTGTGGGACGGTAGAGTTAAGACCTGCAAAACTCACATAGGCTGTATGCACAGGCTGCGTCCACCAAAAATAAGAGAAATTTATCTTTCAGTGTTATAGACAGTATAAAAGAGACATGCCTTAGGAGAAGTTTTTAAATAAAGTTCTGTAGATTTTAGTTGGTATAAAAGATGATTTGAGCTGGGCAGTGTGGCACACACTTGGAATCCCAGCACTCAGGAGGAAGAGGCAAGGGGATCACTTGAGTTCAGGGGTTTGGGGCCAGGCTGGACAACATAGCAAGGCATCTCTCAAAACAAAACATAATTTGATTTGATTGTGTGATGTATTTACCTATATTAAAATCTTAGGGAGTCTGCTTATCACTAGGATATGGTTTGAATGTCCCCCAAGACTTCTGTTGAAATATAATCCTTACTGGGAGGGTATTGGGAGGACAGAAGCAGCCAGTTATGGTGTCTAGAGGTACAGCCTTTGAAAGGTGATTATGTGAAGGTTATTAGGCTGGAGTAACTCTACCCCTTTGGCACTTTTCACTGAGCCACATCCCTAGCTTTTATTTATTTGTTTTCAAGATAGTGTTTCACTAAGTCACTATGCAACCTAGGCTGGCCTTGAACTTGTGGTCTTGCCTCAGTCTCTCAGAGTGCAGGGATTACAGGAACGGACCACCATGTTTGGCCCTGGTAGCTGCTTGAGAAGAGACACAACAAGGGCAGACAGTGCAAGTGCATTCCCTAGCCCTATGATGCTCTGCCCTGCTTTGAGGATCTGCTAGTTGGAAAGCTCCCACCAGATGTTACTCCTAGACCTTGTACCTCCAGAACCGAAATAAACTTATTTGCCTCATAGAATAGCCTAGCCTACCTAAGGTATTTCATTATAGTAATGGAAAGCTGACCAGTACAGACGGCATGAGTGATGGCCAGGGCCCTACGGCCCACCCTATTCTATATGTGTCCGTGTAAACCTATATGTCTTCCTCCATCTTAAATACAAACTCCTCAGGGAAAACAAAGAAACAAAAACCTGAAAAATTCAACTTGTCACTCAGAGCAGTTAGAACAGTAAGAGAAGATGAAAAGATGATGAGTAATAGTGAAAGTCTCCAGATAGCCTGCAGAAGAAAAAAATCTTGAGGGAAGAATATGATAATGACCTTCTTGGTAATGTTTTTGTGTAAAATGTGTGCATTACATAGAATGTCAGTGCAGGAGGCCTAAGGACTTCCAAGAGCTGGAAGCTATACATTGTCCTGACATGCGAAAGAACTGTAGTAACTTACAGAGGGAGGTACGTGCGTCCATGTGTCTGTGAGCTGCTGTGAGCGACTGTGAGCTGCTGAACTCCTAGCCGCAGACACATCCACAAAGGTGGCACAATGGTGACCCAGTGGGGGATCTTACGAAGGGAAGCCTCAAACTTGTACTGACGAGTGGTGCTTTCCACTGTTGGGAATTCACTCATCTTTACCTCCCCTTCTTCCTTTCCTGCCCCTTCATTCCTTCATTTCTCCCTCTGATGAAAGAGTTTGTGGAGACAGTGGGGACCACTCTGACATCTGTGATCCAGGGACAGCGGTTCTCATCCCTCGCGTACCTGAGCACGGGGCAACACCAAGGGCGAACTGCACAGGTTGAGTTCAGCGCATCAAGGCAGCACGTCAGCAAAACACCAGGGGCGCCTCTGTCAGCGCTTCACGTGCTCTTGTTCTCTTTTCAGGGAAAGTCCTGGTCAGCAGTGAAATGGGCATCAGTCGGTCGGCAGTGCTGGTGGCCGCCTACCTGATGATCTTCCACAACATGGCCATCCTGGAGGCCTTGATGACTGTGCGCAGGAAGCGGGCCATCTACCCCAACGACGGCTTCCTGAAGCAGCTGCGGGAGCTAAACGAGCAGCTGATGGAGGAGAGGGAAGAGGACCACGGCCGGGACGCGGGGGCCGAGGACTCCGAGGAGGGCGAGGACACGGGCAGCACCTCCGGGGCCCGAGTGCGGGACCTGACGGTGGAGGAGGAGGACGACGACGCCACCAGCCACTTGAGCCACCTGAGCGGCTCCTCGCTGGGGAAGGCCAGCCAGGGCTGGCGGCCACGCACTCCCCCTGGCGAGGAGGAGGAGGAGGAGGAGGAGGAGGAGGAGGGGGAGGAGGAGGAGCAGCTGTGCGCCGGGTGGAAGAGGCCGCGGGGCCTGCCCGCAGGCGGGGCTCTCGGCGGGGGACAGGGCGAGCGTGAGGATGAGCAGCAGGATGTGAAGAGGATCGTGCAGGAGTGGCAGAGCCGCAATGAGAGGTACGGAGCCCAAGGGCACCGGCAGTGCGGCGGGGAGGAGCGCGAGGAGCAGGACAGCGACGCGGGCTCCTTCCCCGGCCGCGGCCGCAGCCTGAGCGAGAGCGGCCTCTCGGAGAGCGCGAGCAGCCGGGCCAGCCGGGAGCCGAGGCGGCAGCCGGCCGTGGGCCGAGGTGCGAGGCGCCGCGCGGACTCGGAGTGCACGGAGAGCAGCTGGGACGTGTGGAACGAGAGGCTGCTGGAGATCGAGGCGGCGGCGGCCCGCACGTTCCGCGCCCGCAGCCGGCGGCGCGAGGGGGCCGCGGGCTCGGAGGCCGGGAGCGCGCCGCGAGAGGACGACCAGGACAGCGTGCTCTCCGAGGCCAGCTCCTTCCACAACTTCTGCGGCAGGAACAAGGAGAAGCTCACCGCCCTGGAGAGGTGGAAGGTCAAGAGGATCCAGTTCGGGTTCCACAGGAAAGACTCCGAGGCGCAGGCCGGCGGCGGCGAGCGCGGCGCGGAGGAGGAAGAGGCGGAGGCGGGGAGGAAGGGCCGCTCCGAGGTCAGCCTGACGGCCTACCAGGCCTGGAAGCTGAAGCACCAGGAGAAGGTGGGCAGTGAGAACAGGGAGGAGGTGGTGGAGCTGAGCAAGGCGGAGGACGCGGCCTCGGCCAAGAAGAGGCAGCGCCGGCTGGAGCTGCTGGAGCGCAGCAGGCAGACGCTGGAGGAGAGCCGGTCGGTGGCGAGCTGGGAGGCGGGCAGCGCGGCCGCCAGCGGGAGCATCCCCCTGTCTGCGCTGTGGTCTGCGGCCTCCTCGGCCAGCGCCGACGGGGACAGCGCCTCGGTGCTCAGCGCCCAGAGCCAGCACTCCCACCCGTCCCAGGCTGCGAGCCACCCAGGACCGCGCTCGGCCTCCGCACCCACGCCTCCGCCGCCTCACCTGCCCGTGGGGCCCGGGGACAGCATCTCCGTCGCCAGCATCCAGAACTGGATAGCCAGCGTGGTCACCGAGACCCTGGCCCAGAAGCAGAATGAAATGCTGCCGTTGTCCCGCCCGCCATCTGTGGCCAGCTCCAGGGCCGCAGCCGCCGCCTGCTGCCTGGGGGACGACCAGGTGTCCGTGCTCAGTGGACAGAGCAGCTCGTCCCTGGGGCGCTGCCCGCGGTCTCCGAGCCAGGCCAGGGCCAGCTGTGACGCGCAGTCTGTGCTGTCCTCCGGCTCAGCGCTGAGCTCCAGGGCCCAGGGCTCCGGGATCGGCGGCGTCAGGGGGACCAGCAAGCCCATCTACAGCCTCTTTGCTGACAATGTGGACCTAAAGGAACTCAGCCGGAAGGAGAGGGAGATGCAGATGGAGCTGAAGGAGAAGATGTCAGAGTACAAAATGGAGAAGCTGGCTTCGGACAATAAGCGCAGCTCTCTTTTCAAGAAGAAAAAGACGAAGGAGGATGAGGGTGACAGTGTGGACACCAGGGATGAGGACACAGACAGTGCCATAGGCAGCTACCAGCCCTCCTCCCGCAGTAACTCCCAACAGCCCGAGACGGACACCTCGTCCTCCCTGGCAGTCTCTGATCGCTATGGCAGTGGCAGCAGAGCTGGCCAGGACAGGGATGGCAGCATTAGTCACTGGCTCAGTGGCCTCGGGACAGAGGAAAGGTCTCCTCCCCAAAGTGACTGGTCTGGAAGCTCCAGGGGCAAATACACCAGATCATCCTTGCTTCGGGAAACTGAGTCTAAATCGTCCAGTTACAAGTTCTCTACATCCCAGTCGAAAGAACAGGATACTTCCTCCTTCTACGAGGGAGACGGCAGCTCAGTCAGAAGCACCTCAAGGTTCTCTTCCTCTTCTACCAGGGAGGGCAGAGAGATGCACACGTTCTCCAGGTCCACGTTTAGCGAGACCTCAGGCTCCCGAGAGGGGAGCCCGGAGCCCTACTTCTTCCGCAGGAGCCCGGAGCCCTCCCAAGGGGAAGAGTCCCCAGAACCCCAGCGTCCCAGCTGGGCCAGGCCTAGGGGCTGGGAAGACGTAGAAGAGTCATCCAAGTCAGACTTCTCTGAATTTGGAGCCAAGAGGAAATTCACTCAGAGCTTCATGAGGTCCGAGGAGGAGGGAGAGAAGGAGAGGACAGAAAACAGAGAGGAAGGGAGGTTCGCATCCGGGCGGCGGTCCCAGTATCGGAGGAGCACCGACAGGGAAGAAGAGGAAGAAATGGACGATGAAGCCATCATTGCTGCCTGGAGACGCCGGCAAGAAGAAACTAGGACGAAGCTGCAGAGGAGGAGGGAGGACTGAGCGGGGCCGGGCTGGCTGCAGAGACTGAGAGGGCAGGAAGGTGCTGTCCGGCTGAGCACTGGGCGCAGGGCACACACTGCCAAGGTCCGTCGAGGGATGACGATGCAGAGAGGACTCTTGTGAAAGTGCTCAAAAGAAGAGGACCAGAGTGCAGTCTGCAAGAGGAAGAGGGAAGGGCTGTCAGCGTGAGGTCCCAACGCTGGAGCACCTGACACTGGTTTTGTTGCCAAAGTTCTCTAGTTCTGGGGCTTGTCTTGTGTATTCGGTAGTGCCCACCCTGGGCTAGACAGGTGAGCTTGACAAGAAAGACCGTCATGTGCTGGAGGCTTTAGTTTACATCCATGTAGGTCATGAAAGCAGGATACGGTTCTGTTTGCAGAGGTTTTGTAACAAGACCTGGAAGACTTAGCCTGTAGCACATCGGACCTCTTCTGGCAATGCTTAGCTCTGGTTGTTTCTTTTCAATGTTTTGCATCTTTATTAAACTGGTACGTTGTCAATACTTCCTTATTTTGGTCACTTTTAATTCTTTGGATATGAGGGGAGCTTGCTTTAAAAGAAACAAGTGGGTTTTCATGAGTCAACCTCAGCTTGTTCTGCAAGAGCTGTACCTCTAGACAACACTATTTTGGGCTCGTTATAAAAAATAATGGTGAAGGATGTGGACTAGAATACAGTGCAGCAGGAGACCATACCAGCAAAAGCCTTGAGAGGAACACAGGTCCGAGACAGTGAGAGCGGATGTTACTGTGGTGAGAATGACAAGACTGAAGGTAGAAAGAAGGTTCATCTGGAACAGCAGACACTGACAGTAGGAAAATGAATGTAGAGAGGGAAAAAAGATAAATCCTCAAGTAGGATAAAGAGTAAATGATAATCAGTCACTTTTTCTAAAAACTGAATTTTTGGTGGATACAGTGGCACACAACTATAAATCCTAGCATTCAAGGAGGCTAAGACAGAAAGACGACGAGCTTGAACCCAGTCTGGGCAACTCAGCAATTTAGGGAGATCCTGCCTTAAAATAAAAAGGGTTCAGGACATAGTGACAGCTCTGGGTTCAGTCCTGAGAACTGTAAAAAATTAAATCAAGCAAACATGGAGATTAGGTGAACTTTCTGTGTAAGATTAGTTCAGTGAGCTGGAAGGTAAAAATACCAAGGCAAGAAGAAGCTGACTGGACAGTGCAAACCGAGAACTGAACATAGCTGCTGTCAAAGACATGGCCTTACTTCACTGGCTCTCCGTGTAACCTCAGCACACAGTTCACGAGCTTCTAGTCACAGTCCCCTCCCCTCCGCTGGCTGCGGGAAGAAGGAACAGCCTTCACCCCACCCCCTTTCTTCTCCCTCTGATCATCTGCAGTTTGCCTCAGACCCTAGTTCTGATCTCCACGGCTCAGTCTCAACATGCATGAAGGTGATACCCTAGTTAGACCCATGGCAAGAAGACTGTTGGAGGTTTGTTTTACTTTCCAGGGAAAGTGAGATTCTCCTCATTCCTTTCCTAAGGGGAAGTCTCTGATCTAGGCACCGACAGTCTGTCAGGTGTGATACCAGGTCAGTCTCCTAAAAGGAAGGAAAATGTCACTGGGTGAGCTTTTGTTCTTATCCCCAAGGAGCCAGAGACTGTACTCTCTCTCTCTGTCTCTGTCTCTCTCTCTCTCTCTCTCTGTCTCACACACACACACACATACACACATACACAAACACACACACAACTAATAAAGTATATAAATTGATTGTCATGTCAAGGTAGACAATTTTGTTGTTGTTGTTGGTCCTGGGGATCGAACTCAGGACCTTGCACTTGCTAAGCAGGTGTGGCGCCACTGGGCTAAATCCCTGGCCCAAGGTAGACAAATTCTAAAAGCTATTCTCAGTCAATCTCAATACATACTTCACTAAATGGATGTTTAAAGAATAGTGATTTGAAAGGACTCTCTAGATTTCCTCCAGCCCCAGCTGTGATCCTGGAGGAATCAGATCATGGAGATGACCTGCCCACAGCTGGTTGATCTTTCAGGCTATAGGAGCAATCATGGCTGCCAGAGCTCAGCTCTGAGAAGAGAAAATTAAGTACGGATCCTGACCAAGGCACAAAAGGTGCCTTTGCTTTGTCTCTAAGGACAGCTGTTTGGAATCCTTCCTGAGGAAGCTGTCTGCTTGATAATCAGGGTTTTTATTTGTCCTAGTATTCTGAGCATATGTTTGGTAACTACATCAACAGAAATTATGTTTGATTTATGATGAGCTTGAAAAAATATCTAGGATTTGAAGTGTTGGAATCCTAAGTGTGACTTCTGAATGATAGTTGACCTAAGGTGATGGCTTGTAACCCATCATTCCAGGCTCTGAATGACATTAAAAAATATATTTCAGAAGCTCTATCAGGACACAGATGGCATACCCAAGGTGACAGACAGGAGTGGAATGCAGGCAGCAGCTGCAGAGGCTTTGGCAGGGTTAAGGGAGTGAGAAGGAGTAGCCAGGTACCAGTAATAATAAGAAATCGCCAGAAGAGACACCGCTATCGGACTAAAGCAACAAGCAAAGAAGCTATTTTCAGAGCTGGGCAAGATCCATCACCATAGGACAGGAGCCTCCTGGCAACCTGGCAAAGGAGTGGCAGGAGTAAGTACCCCAACCTACCTCTCTGATTTTTTAATCTCATGCCAGTAACTTGTGCAAGCTATGGTTACCCGGAAGGCAGCAATGAGGAGAGTGTGGGAAAGGACACACATGGGTCAGGAGAGGCGGGAGCTGCGAGCACCAAGGCCCGTGTGACGGACAGCGCCTTCCAAAGGGAAAGACCCCGTGCCCAAACATGAGATCAGCCCACTCTGAAAACCCAACGCATGAAATTGTTTCAGCTATATAAAAGCAGTGCAGACAAAACTGAGTTTTACAAGAAAGTAAATGAGGAAAGTAAATTTGAATCTATGACCTTTGTCCACTCCTGTTGCTCAGTGAATAAATTCTAGTTCACCAGGAGAAAACTCCCACAAGAAGGAAGAATAGTGCAGAGAAAGGAATAGTGGGGATTCTGCACTGTATTTTGAGGTGCAGGGTGGAGGGGGTAGGTAAGAGGGAGAGAGGGGAAAAAAAAATCAATGTTTTTCTTCAGCCAAAAGTGGATTCCTGTAGGGAAAATGACCATGTGGCAGATGTGAAAAAACAAAGTATATCACAGCAAAAGCCACATTCAAATTATGATAATGCAAAGGGGTCATTGCACAACAGATCTATTTGCAAAGCTGTTGGCAGGGTATAGGGAAACCATAAGGCATTGTGTACACCCTGGGGCCAGGGGCTGCCCTAGGAGCTGGAGGAGGAGGCTACTTCTGGAACCCAAGGCAGATAAGGCTGTGTGGAGGGATGGTGGAGAAAGCCATCATGACAGACCTCCAGGGAAGGAGCCAGGGAGCTCCAGCCTCTCCTACTCCAGTCTGCCGCTCAGTTCCCCACAAGTCAGACTCACCTAAATCCAGGCTCTAGTCCATCAGTCAGCCCCATTGGGCAGCAGAAGGAGGGAAAGAAGAGTGGACGGGGGCCTGGGAGAACAAACATAAGCTCTCCAACACAAAGGGGAAAGTTTCATGCTACCGCCATAGTTAGCTTATGGCAGTGTTCTTAATGGAATATGAAGACCTTATCTTTAGTTTTTGGATTATCAGCTGAAGAAAGACTATGAATTTTCCTGGACTCCCTGAAACTTTTATCCCAGGAGAATTATTAACCATGCAAATGGTTAACAAATCCAAATGACAAATTGTTATCACAGTCTTCATTGTAGCATGCTACGTGGAGTCACCATTGTGAGAAGAATCGTGAGTACAGACCTACGTCTGTTCTGAGGGTTTCGTACTCTTTTTTTTTTTTTTTAGAGACAGGGTCTCGCTTTGTGGTTCAGGCTGGCCCTGAGCTCAGCCTCCAACTCACATCACAGCAATCCTCCTGCCTCTGCCTCCCGAGTGCTGGGATGACAGGCGTGAGCCACCACGCCTGGCACTGTGGTATGTGGTACTGGTTGCTGCTGGGCGTGAGTCTCCACACCCAGTATTGTTATGTGGTTACCGGGGAATCGAACCCTGGCCCTTGCGCTTGCAAGACAGGCGCTGGAACCACTGAGCTAACTCCCCGGCCCCAGGGTTTCCTACTCTTTTGAGTTTTGACTCAAAACTCCATGTTTCAAAGCATCATTTATTTTGTGTCTACCACAGCAAATCTCTTTATGTGCCTCTCTCTATTTTAGGTGCCAGCCAGAAGCCACACCTGCTCCACGCCCATGCACTCACAACTGAATTCACAGAAAACCTTCATTTTAAGCCATACCAACCACCCCCCCATACCTGCCAAATTTAGCGTCAATGCAGCAAGCCACTTTTTACTAGGAAAGGCACATAGCAATAGAATTGCTTTCTCGTGGGTTCCAGATACTGAGGTCCTTATGGCATGCGCATGCAAGTGAGACCACAGACCAGCTGAGGCAGCAGCAGAGCCAACCTACCCGTAGCCAATCAGTCACCTTGCTCCCAAGTGGACGTGGAACTCCAGAGCAAGAGGCAGCAGTGTCTTTAGGGAGAAGCTAGTCTGAGTTAAAGCTGAATTTAATATTGAACCAAGTATATCAAAAGAGCACCAATTCTGTGGAAGCTTGGACTCCTCTCATCAGGTGTGACACTTCTTTTGCCTCTTCCCTGCAGCTTCCAGGGAGATCTCACCTCCTGTGCATCCTGCATTGTTATCACCACCACCTTCTGAAACCATTACAGTACCTGGCTGTTGCAATAGACTTATGAGCCAGTTCCAGCCTCACCTCCTTTTCTTCTAGCCTGTGCGCAGATTAATCTGCCCAAAGTTCACAAATCTGGTTCTTTTATTGTTCAGCTTTAGAATGTTCAGGGCCCCCCTTATCTGTGAAGCGAATCTTAAAATCCCTTCACTTGACACTAGAGGGTTACCTGCCTCCACTGCCACCCCTCACCCATGACTCCCTCCGTGCACTTCACCTCCAACCAGGTGTAAGGGGCATGCCACATGGAGCAATCTTCTGTGCCCTTTCTCAGGCTTTGCCTCTGCCTGCCCCCTTGCCCCTGCTAGGACCCTGCCCCCTCCAAGTTCCCCCAGAGCCTCCTCTACTAAACCCTTTCCAGCCCCTGGCCACACTGGCTCCCCCTTTCCTCCCCTTGCACAGTACTTCATTTATACCTGTCTTGATGCTAGCCTCAGCCTGGTTTTTATGACAGGAATTTGATGCTGAGAACTGTCTAACTTTTAGGATTATTCTAATGCTATAATTATGTAAGATTATTTTAATGTACCCAGACAGTTCATGGCAAGCAGAAAAATTTAGTAATTATACATTGTTGTACATAATTCTATAATAATAGTAAGCTATTATTATAGTTATAATTATTATAGACACAGTGTAGCAAAGTAGTTAAGAACAGTTTTATAATCTAATTGAAACACAGCAAGCACTTATTTAAGTGTTTACTGTGTTCCAGGCACTATACTAAGAGCTTTAGTATGGATTATCGACTGTATCTCTACCATTATCTACTTTTATCTCTTCAAAATCCTATCATTTTGATCCTCATTTTTGAAACACATGGTGTGCTAAACACTATACTAGGCGCTAGGAACTGAGCAGAAATCAAAATGGATCAGAACTTGTCCACAAAGAACTGGCAGCATTATTAAGGGACATAGTGACAAACAAGTACTTTAGAATGCTACATACTATTTATGGTTGGTTCCCTATTTGTGTGTCTCTCCTCGCTGGAATGAAACTCTAAGAGAACAGCTCTTATTCTGAGCTGTTTCCCCTGAAACCAGAAACCAAGCTTGGTCTACAGAGGATTCTCAACAGATATTTGTGACGGATGAAGACAGAGCTCTGAAGGAACAGAACAGGGTAACGAGATGCAGAACTCTGGCGGAGGGGGCGTGCAAGGGGTGTTGCTTTAGAAAGGATGATCAGGGGAGCGATGCTCAAAGGACATCCTGTGTTAGTCAAAACCCAGAGAGTGAGAAGGCAGGCCAGGCATGGACCCAGAGGCCTGCACCAGGCCATGTGACATGCTATTTTATCGGTGATACTCAAATTCAAATCCAGACAGTGTGATGTCAGGGGCTACAGATTGCAGAGTAGACAGTGTCTGCCCAGGGCTTAGGCTGGCACTTGGGCAGACAGTGCACTATCTTTTGCATCCTCTCCTGTAGTGGAAGTTCTTAAGTTGATCTTGTTCTTAAACCACAGAATTATTGATTAGCTAATTAATTCAGCATGACTCATTTCTAAAATCCAAAGAAGTCAGTTTGCATCTGTTTAGTTTCAAAGTGATATTTCTCCTTTATCCGCCCTGAGTGAACAAGATGTTTAAAGTTTGACAGAAGTGAGAGAGTCACAGTCTACCCAAGGTTGAAGGGAACTCCAGAATGGAGCTCAGGGTTAGAGATGGAGCTCAGGGTTAGAGATGTAGCAGCTCATCTCGCAGTTTAGGAGAACAACTCTAGTTTACTCGCACTGACTTCCAGTTACTGAAAGTATTTCCTTCCAGGCACCAGGGGTGCTATGAGAGCTCCACAGTACACCCTGGTCTTGATGAGTATTACTGTTCTTCGAGGCACAGCAAAGGCTGCAGTAGAGAGGAAGGGAGCGGGAAAGAATGCAGCTCCCGTGGTCATCAGAGTATTAACAGTCCTAGCCCTGCTCTGTGTCATACTAGCTCCATCCAGCCTACTGTGACTTCATTCACATGAGGCTGCTAAGGGCCATCCTGGAGGAACCAAGCATTCCTCAAAGGAACACAGAGTAACTACAAGCCCCACGGCAGACAGAAGGGCAGTCATCAGGCATGACTCATTGTCCTTTGCAGGACATCAAGAGCATGGAGTGTAGATGGATCACTGCCTTATTAGCATTTCCCAAACAAGAATGCATTACACACAAGCCCTCAGCCTGGGTGACAAAGGCAGCAGCTTCCTGCTGTCAGCTCCAGCAGCACCAGAGAGGGGCAAACCACAGAGGGCCCAGAGATTCACAGCTCCTCCGTTCAGAATCCCATTTGGAAAGGTGCTTGACTACCACTCAATCAAGTTCCATTCCATCTCGGTAATCAATATGACATTCTGTAAAACAGGCATTAATATCCTCACCTGGTGGATGGCAGAACTCAGGCTTAGGGGAATACCATGTTCCCCAACACGAACATATTGAAACCTAACCCCTAATATAGTAGTAAACAGTTTTGACAGCTGGAGCCTTAGGAGGTGAGCAGATCATGAAGGCACAGCCTAATGTCAGGAAAGGGATTAGTGCCCTTATCGATGAGCCTTGAGTGACCTTGTGCCCCTTCTGCCATGTAAAGGCACAGCTAGAAGATGCATCTTGTGACAGGAGAGATCCCTCCCCACATACTGAACTGGATAGTGCCTCTGTGAGGGACTTCCCAGCCTCAGAACTGTGAACAACACATTTCTAATGTTTATAAATTACCCAACCTATGGTATTTGGTTATAGCTGCCTGGTGAGAGGAAGGGAGGGGAAAAGAACACAGCTCCAGAGCTCATCAGAGTATTAACCAACGAGAGGTTAAAAATAGGCCCAGAATTGAGCAGTAAGTAGGGAAACCGGGATTTGAACCTAAATATACCTAATTTTAAAATCACTTTATCTATGACACCATTTTGCTTTTGAAAAGATCTATGCCCAAGGAGGGATTAAACTGCAATTGCAGAGTCTGGAATCTGAGCCCAGGGCTGCAGACAGATTGGCCACTCCACAGATAGAGTCCGTGCACAAAGCCAGGGCTCAGGTTGGCCTTCCTTCTTCCTCTCTTCTCCACGCTAGGCGGCTCACTAATAAACAGTCCCCTCCAGAAACGTAGGGGAACATGACAAGCGCAGAGCCCCCGGGGACCACGCTTAGATAGGACCTTTACTTAAAGGATGGGATGTTCAAAGAGGTTCAGATTTCCACACGCTCTCTTCCTGACTCCCGCGAGAGAAGCTTTCATCACAGGGAGTCACAACATTTGTGCATCTTTCAGACAGCTTTCTCTTTTTAAAGCTGCATGGTGTGCAGGTAGCTATGTAGCTCCTGATTCATGACAAAGGCTGCTGGAGAGGGGAGAAAGCTGGAGGAGGGGTGTTTCAGCAGGCCTTCCCTGACTGCAGCACGAAACAGGGGTTCTGTTCTGTGTGTGTGTGTGTGTGTGTGTGTGTGTGTGTGTGTGTGTGTGTGTGAGTGAAGAGAAATAGATATTAGGAAAATCACTCATCCTTGTTGCGCCTTCAATAGAAGGAAAAACACTGCTTATTTTGTAATAGAAGGGTCAGGAGGAATGAAGATTTCAGATGAGGCCAAAAGGTAGACAAACAGGCTGATTCAATAACAGTGTACTAAAATGTATTTATTAATCAATAATTTTAGATCTGCCATGAGGTGCCTCCCTCACTGGTGCCATTCACTGCTGTTCTTGAGGGCTGAGTACTGATGGAGCACTTTCCCCGGGACCAGGGTTATCCTTGTGCTAGACACGCAATGATGACCAGACAGGGTCTCCTCTAAAGAGCTCTCACGGGAGGTAGGTGGGTCTCTGACAAAGGTCAGCACCGCAGAGCCTCCCGCCTTGAAATCCCAGTGCCAGATTCCTTGGCGTTATAGCCCTGCCATTGTTCAAGTGGTTGTGAATTTCAGATAATTCAGTGGCAAGGATTAGCCAGTGTCCCTTAAAAGACAAAGATACCAAGGAAGTAAGTTTTGATGGAGGAGTACTGAGGATCCAGGTGCTACTAGGTTGTGTCAAAGGAGCAGCAAGGGCAACCCAGGGCCATTTGCAAAACAAGAGGAGGATCTGCTTTCCTCCCTTTCTTCTCTTTGTTCTAAGCCTCACAACCCCATGGATGTCTCTGAATCTTGGGATATAGCATAGCTCACTTTCAACATACTGACCCTCGAACAAGGAAAAAAAGATGCACCAGCAGTCCAACCAACACATATTACTTCATCATGAGAACCGTGGAGGTTTAGATGATAACATTTACTGGATACAAAAATATTGTTTTCACTATGATAATAAGCTGGATGATTTTTTTTAAAACAGCAAGTATAGTACTCTAATAAAATGTTTTTAATACCTTATTATAGTAAACTGCATGATGTAGGATCTCAAAACCCTGGCTTTGAAGGCTTGACCCGCAAGGAAATCTCAGCTGTAAGACTAACTTCTGTCCTGGTAAATTCTATATGGATGCAAGTGGACTGGCTGTCAGATGCCCATAGCACCTTCACTGTTGTAGAAATGCCTGGAAAAGCAAGTACTGCTTACAGTGGAAGGCAAGTGAGTGGGGCACTCTGACTTCACAGAGGTCATTCAAAATGGTCTCTTGCCCAGAAAATACTATTTCACTAACATGTGCTTCTATTTATATAAAACAACTACTCCGTTGAATTTATACCATTGTGATAAAGTTAGCAAATGATCCAGAAAATTTTAGAGTTAAATGGCATCAGACATTATACTTTCACCTTTTTATAAGTAAATAAACTATTTCTCTACCTCTAGTCTGCATCTATGTCAATATTCAGAAATTTCTCCCCAGGCTTATTCAAGCATTGAGCACAATTGGTTGTACCCCAAGTCATCCCCATATTTCACCACAAAATTTCTTAGCTCATCGCTCATACCCCATAGCTCAGCTTTGTGACTCTATGTGACATCAATAATCACACAACAAACAAAGGTAAGTGTCTTGAATCATCATTTTACAGACAGAAAAAGAGATTCAAAGCTAAATAAATTGTTCAAGATCAATCAACTAAGACAGGGTGGCTAAGAATCCATTTTATAACTTTGAGCCTGGGTCCCACATTACTGTTCTAGCCTTATTGGTTTTAGTTGTAGGTTCTAAGTGTATCTGGAGGCATTTAAATGTTTTAATTAAAAATCATGAATTGGTCATTTAAAAAATATATATACATATATATTTTATTTTTAGTAGTTATTTTTTAGTTTAATATTATAAATCAGGAAAATAATTGTCCATTTTTGACTTCTAACACTACACCTCAGGTATTGGAAATTTTCCAGAATATTATCAATTTCCTTGGAGTGACTTTTAAAATTTTTTTCTCCTAAAATGAAATTCTGGTCTTCCTCAAAATCTCTTCAAAAATTCTAGACAATACTTTATTGTGCCCTTATCTTTTTTTTTTTTTTCCGGGATGTTGGTATTTCTTTATTCCAAGAGCTGATAAATTTGAGTTTCAGGGTGAGTCCTTATGCTTATAATCTGTTCCCATCCAGTGATCTAACCAGCGTCTCTACAGAACCCAGTCAGCTGTATTTATTTCTCTGAGTCTCTTTTGCCTCTCTAACATAGTGTGCTCTGGGAGATTACCAGTAATGTTAAGTATCACAGTCTGTGGGGGTGTGTATTGGCAATGTGCCAGACAATTTTTGTACAATCTTTTATCTCATTTATTTCTAATCCATTTTGCAGATGAGGAAATGAGTGTGGTGAAGTTCATTTACTTCCTCAGTGTCATACACCTAGATCAGCAGGATCTCATATTAAAATGCATTTTCACCTGATTCTGAAATGAAACCATCTCCCTCACTTTATGTGACTGCCCAATGAACAAAACTCCCTACAGGAATGGTACTGAGTTTCTGAAAGTCACAGACTTTCCTGTTACGCTTAATTTATTTTATCTGTCATGTCCAGGTCCCCAAATCAAGATCTAGTACAAACAAACTCTGGACCATTCAGTTTTTAATTGAATGGTCCATAATACTGATGTCTGTTCAGTTGGATGTCCTGGTCATGTCTGGGGTTATTTTCAGTTCTTTTTTTTTTTTTTCACCCAGGAGAAATCTATTTGATCTGTGGGCATTTTCTATTTTCTGGAACAATTTATTCTTTTGGTCCTAAGCTTACTGTAAGTATCAAATGTGCTTCCTCAGATTTGCTGGTGCGTGCCATAAACCACCTGCTGCTTAAGAGCATTCGTATATACTGAGCACAGGCCTTTGCTAGGCACAGCATGGTCAGTGTTCTTATTAAGCTGTTAGTACCTGATGTTCTAAGGACTCTTTAAAAAGAAACAGAAGAGACAGGAAGACAACATTAACGCTGTTCTGTAGCTAAGGTATTGTGCTCACAGTGCTCGGAAAAGGAATCTGTAGCTATGACAGGTGATCAGATATCATGAAAAGCATAAATAATGAAATATGAACTGGGATGATATAGATACTCCTCCTTTTACATTGTTATTGACTACCCCTCCCATTAACAGAAATGAAAAACGAAAGGAACAGATTCACTAAAGCAAAGATGGGACATATTTTAGTGAGGCAAACATGGATGAAACACAAAATTAAAATTAAACAAAACCATCTGTAATCATACTACTGGGAGATAATTATTTTTCTATGCATATATAATTTATATATATCTGCGATCATATTACACAAACTATTTTAAAATTAATTTTCACTTAACATTTCCTATGATTTTGCTTTTTTAAGGTTTTTTGAGACAGGGTCTCACTTTGTGGTTCAGGCTGGCCTTGAGCTGAGCCTCAAACTCACATCACAGCAATCCTCCTGCCTCTGCCTCCCGAGTGCTGGGATTACAAGTGTGAGCCACCACACCCGGCACTATGGTATGTGGTACTGGTTGCTGCTGGGCAACAACAGCATGGGGTGGGGTGAGTCTCCATGCCCAGTATGGTATGTGGTTACCGGGGATCAAACCCGGGTCCTTGAGCTTGCAAAACAGGTGCTGGAACCACTGAGCTATATCCCTGGCCCATCCCATGATTTTTAATGACCATATGGTATTTGCTCTTTTGACTAGGACTAATTTATTTGGCCAATCTCTACTCTTGAGCAAATGTGTTTTCTAGCCAAATTCCCCACTAGAAATTCTGTGTAAATTCAATATCAGTAAACATACCTAGATCTCCACACTCCCAGTGGTATTTGGCATTATAAAATACTTTCATCTTGACTCATAGAATAATGCTAATGATGGACAGCTAAGGGTATTAAGTGCTTGCTGTATGCAGGCAACTGTCCAGATGTTTTGCTAAGGGCTTACTGAATCAGCTGTTTTCAGATCTCGCATCAGCCTGGCTAAGTGAGACAAACCCCACCACAGGCCACTGTTCACTGTCCTCAAGAAGACGGAACACGGGCCGGGGAGTTAGCTCAGTGGTTCCGGCGCCTGTCTCGCAAGCGCAAGGACCCAGGTTCGATTCCCCGGTAACCACATAACAATACTGGGTGTGGAGACCCACACCCAGCAGCAACCAGTACCACATACCACAGTGCCGGGCGTGGTGGCTCACGCCTGTCATCCCAGCACTCAGGAGGCAGAGGCAGGAGG